>LPNX010849138.1:322461-350122 GCA_001517045.1 Pseudotsuga menziesii
AATGGATCAGTAGGAAGGATTAGCTACCAATAGACCTCCATTGTTCACATGAATTAACTATGCATATTAGAGTGCAAGAATGAAGTTCCATCTAATGTCTCTTGGATGGAATTTTTGGAGAGCAGTTGAAAAGGAGTATAACATATAAGAAAACCTACCTACAGACAAAGAGGAACTAGACCAATATGAGTCCAATGCAAAATCCCTAAATCAAATCTGAAGTGGATTAACAAATTCAGTGTTTGTGCAATTCATGCAATGAAAGATAGCCAAACAAGCTTGGGATAAGTTAAAAAATGTTTATGAAGGAACATCCAAAGTCAAACAATCGAAACTTCAGACATACAAAGGACAGTTTGAAAGCCTAAAAATGAAAGAGGAAGAAAATATTGCAGAATATCTGCTAAGAGTAGATGAAATTGTCAATGCTATTAGAGGCCTTGGAGGAGTATTAAAGGAGAAAGAAGTAGTTGACAAAGTACGAAGAACCCTGCCAATGAAGTATGAGTCAAAGGTGTCCACTCTAGAAGAATGAGATGATATTGAACACATGATAGTAGATGAACTACATGGGATATTCAACACTTATGAGATGAGAATATGAAAAAATGGACAATCAAAAATAGAAGCAGCATTTAAAGCCTCAAAAGAGCCAAAAGCCTTATCCAAGAACCAAATAGAAGATTCAAATGATGAAGAATCTATTTTCATCAAGAAACTTGAGAGAGGTATTGGAAAGTATAAGGGAAAGTGTTGGCAGGAAGTTTTGAGGAAAGTTAGTTGTGCAACATCGCGGATGTTGCGCAAAGTCAAGGATGTTTTGCATGGTGGAAAACAGCGCGCAAGGCAGATTAACTATATCTTATGTATTTTGGTCATATTTTGTATATTTGGACCGCATTATGTGGATTTTGGTCATTCTTTTGTAGATTTTAGTAGAAGTAGTTAGGAAGTTGACTTAAAGTGGACCATCACTGTAAAGGCACAATCCTGTAAATAGACTTAGAGTTCCAAGGGTTAAGTCTTCTTAGAATTGTCTTATTGGCTTCTGTTTTGGACTACTATGAAGGGCTGAGGCTTTTATGATCTATGTATGTGAATTGAAGAACCATTTTGGAGAACCTATGTTTTGCGGTGAAGAGTAATATGGCATGACGGATATTGAGCAGAAACATTGTGTCTTTTTCTATCTTTAAGTTTTCCTGTTTTCTACAATCTGAATTTGAATGCGACATGTGTTTTTGAATGATGTGATACTTCTATGTTATGAATGATGATATCTTCATAGATTTGTTTATGCTTTGATGTATCTATTGTGATCTAAGTACATTAATATGATCCAATGAATGATGATATGATCATGTCAATGAATAAATTGAATGTTTGGATCTGTTAAGTAATGTTGCGCTGAGTTGATAGTATATGTGTGGTCCTTCGTCTTATAGTGGAAACATGGTTCCGACAGTTCTCCCTCGAACATATTGAGTGAGACTTCATCTCCTCTACAGGTGTTTTCAGATGGGGTAAAACCTGTCTGGGCCAGTGCTCAGGGAGATCACAGTTTTTGGGTGTCGATAGAGAAGTGAACCCCTTTCGACAGGTTTTGTATCAACAAATGGTTCCATTGCCAAGAACAAGGCTTTCTGCATCGCAATGAGAATTCTGGCTAGCGAGATAGTCAAAAAGAACCGACCCACCCAGTGTAATTCGGGGGTCATCGCATGCGCGGAGTAATTTGCACAAGGGGTGCAGATGAACTGGTCATTGTTCCTAATGAACTAGTTGATGGACGATGCACTAGCATTCTAGGAGGGACAGCGACTGTTCACCTACAGCTGGCTACTCATTTTGATTGTGCTCATGGCTTGGATGGAGATGAAGGATTATTAAGGGATGGATGTGGATGTTGTGAAGGTTTGTAAGGGAGCCCGATACCAGAACCTCTTATATGTGAAGGAAGCAGAGTGACTTAATGACTGTGCAATTTAGTTCTCGTTATATTGGGAAGCATTGCAGGCTGCAGCAATGAAGATTCCATGACTTATGGAGGAAGAAGTGATAAAATACCAACGTGTTGTTCAGTTTGCAATTGGATCGCATGCCATTCATGTGTAGGCACGATGAGACCTAGATAAATAGTGGCTTCCCAAAATGTATAAGGTTTCTGACATGGATCTGGAAACTATTATTATTGATTGGCCTGTGGAGTGGCGCAAACCTGTCAGCATCAAGGAAGTGTCGATGGGTCCACCAGCTGATGCACCGGTGGGTCCTCTACTCAACCCACCAAGTGACCATGACTATGATGAAGCATCATCGTAGACCCCCACTGATTTAGAAGTAAAGTGGCTATTTGAGGAATCCCGCAGAAAGAAGAGACAAGACCAAGGTGCGACCAACAGTGCAGCACTAGTGATTGAGGAGCAATTGAGACGTATCATTGCATCCATTACAACAGCAACTGATGCAATGAGAGAATAGATGAAGAAACAAGTGATAGATGGATTTGGTGAGGTAAAAACTTGCCTCGATTCATTAATTGGTGTAGTATTAAATAAGGTACCGAAAGCAACCACTATGCAAAAGGTTGGTTCAATTAGCATTGGGACGCAGATTAGGAATGTGAAAATTCCATCACATGTGATTGAGACCAACAATGAGTACCTCAATGCCTCACTTCAACAATTACAGGATGTTTCAGTAGAAATCAATGTATTTTCAACCCAGAGATTGGTGCAGTTACAGAGGGTTTCCAATCAGGAGTTAGCAAATAGGGAGAATATAATTGGTGACCACCTGTTGAGGTCACAGGAGAAAGAGGATAAAGCATGAAAAAGAGATTGAGGTTCTTAAAAAGGAGTAAAATAAACTAGTAGTGGAGAAAGTGAAACTCTAGGACCATAGGGAACAGTTAGAGAAAGCAACTTCTGTTGCATGTCAACAGATACTTGAGAGCACAGAGGGTATAAAAGCAGAGGTGAATGCGTAGCGGCTTGGGGTTGTCATTACACAGTTACAACACGACAATGAAAACTTACAGGACTGGTAAATCCAGGGACACCACTGGAATATGCTGCAGAAAGGAAGAGGACAATTGAGGATTTTGTGATGCAGTTGGAGGAAATGGAGCAAGAAGTGAAGCAAGTCACTAATGTGACTGCACAATTTTGGGGAAGTGTAGTCCAAGACGTGCAGTTGGAGCAACTGACCACGCAGTTGTAGGAGGTTGAACAGCAATTGGCCACACTGATGACATCATTAAAAGCGATGCTCCTAGTCATACATATCGCAAAGGCAGTGGAGTTGAAGGACTTACAACAGCGAGTTGCAAAGGACATGGAGCATCAATAGAGGCACACAACACAATTAGATGAATTCCAAGATGTTGGTGCGCAACTCTCCTTGAAGGCAGTTTCAGTGCTACAGGACGTTCAGAATGGTAGAAGGGATGTCACTAAAAATATTTCCAAGCACTTGTTGGAGCAAGAAGTGATAGAAAGCCATGATATTAGAAAGAGAATCAAGAACAGGTCAAGGAAATCACCCAATAGTATGAAGAATTCAAGGTGAAGATCAGTAGATACACCATTTCCAGCTGACGTGGCTCGAGGGTGAGCCACAAGATTGTGTTGTGGGGATGTTGGAAAGAATTTTTGAGGAAAGTTAGTTGTGCAGCATCACGGATGTTGCGAAAAGTCAAAGATGTTGCGCAAGGTGGAAAACGGCTCTCAAGGCGGATTAACTATATCTTATGTATTTTGGTCATATTTTGTATATTTGGACCACATTATGTGGATTGTGGTCATTCTTTTGTAGATTTTGGTAGAAATAGTTAGGAAGTTGACTTAAAGTGGACCATCAATGTAAAGGTGCAATCCTATAAATATATTTAGAGTTGCAAGGGTTAAGTCTTCCTAGAATCGTCATCTTGGATTCTGTTTTGGACTACTACGAAGGGCTAAGGCTTTTCTAATCTATGTATGAGAACTGAAGAACTATTTTAGAGAACCTTTGTTTTTCCATGAAGAGTAATATGACATGAAAAAGATTGAGCAGAAACATTATGTCATTTTTTGTCTTTCTGTTTTCCTATTTTCTGTGATCTGAGTATGAATGTGACATGTGTCTGTGAATGATGTGATGCTTCTATGTTATGAATGATGGTATCTTCATATATATGTTTATGCTTTGATGTATCTGTGCTGATATAAGTACATTAATATCATCCAATGAATGATGATATGATCATGTTAATGAATAAACTAAATTTTTGGATCTGTTTAGTAATGTGGCACTGAGTTGATAGTAGATGTGCGGTCCTCCTTCTTACTACGGAAACTTAGTTTCGATAGTTCTACCTCTAACATCTCAGGTGAGATCATCTGCTCTGCAGGTGTTGTCGGACAAGGTAAAACCTATCTAGGTCGGTGCTCAAGGAGATCATGGTGTTTTGGGTGTCAACAGAGAAGTGAACCCCTGTCGACGGGTTTTTTTCCAATGGAAAGCAACCTCTAAAGTGCTTCAATTATGGAAGAATTGGACACTTTGCTTCAAAATTACCCTATCCTAAATAAGATGATAGTGGTGAGAGATAAGCATCAAAGAAGATCATAAAGGGAAAAGCAGGAAACAAGAAAACGTTCAATGAGATGAAGAAGATCCTTTACACCATGGAAGATAGTGAAGATGAAGAAACCAAAATTCTATTCATGGGAATAGAAACGAAGCTCAAGTTGGTGAAACATATGAGGAAGGAGAGGTAGACCTAAAAGATGAACTCATCAGTTCTCTTGAAGAACTTGAAAAATGCAAGAAAAAGAACAAACAGCCAATCCAAATCATTAGTAGTTTGAAGATCCAACTTCAAGTTGCCAAGAATATTGAAGAGGGCCTAGATTTACAACTCAAAAGGAGAATACAAGAATTTGAAAGGCTTGAAGAAGAGATTATGCAGCTTAAAAAGAGGCTTCATGAAGAGTCTATTAAGTCAAAATTTCAAAATAGTTCAAGGACTCTAGATGATATCTTGAGTAGCCAAAGATCATCAAGAGATAAATCTGGATTAGGATATAACAATGAAAAGAAGTTAGAAGGATCCGCCTTCACAAACCAAGATAGAGACAAAATAATTTATACTGATGCATTGAAAATTACAGAGAAAGAAGGCAAGAAATATGCTCCATCCTCTAATGACAAAGACATAACTAATGTGATTCCTAGAAGACCAATAACAAATAGATATCAGTAGATCTTTCTTGTTCATTGCTACTCTTGTAATAATTTTGGTCATAAATCCCTAAATTGCAAATCTTATGAAAATTTTGGTGACTACAAGAATAATGCATCTAGTAACAAACCAAATGTAACGTCCCCTAACCCTCTGACCAGTGAAGAGGACACTACTAACACCAAACACACAGGAAAACATCCCCATGAACATGAACAGACATATAATACTGAAATTAAAAGCTTAAACATAATGCATACTAAGATGCATAACCCTTCAGATACATAGAGGAAGCATACATCCATTCATTAAAGTATGCCACATGTTCATCATATTGATTAATCAGTAAATATAAATGCAGATATGAAATAGTCAAGAATACACATCTGATATGAACTCATCCTGCAACCAGCTACATCATTAGAACGTTCCACCCAACCATAGGCCAGTGTGCTCATCAATCTCTCAGCAATGCTGCCACCCCCAAGTTGGGCATTATTCCACAAGGAATAAGGGTCAAAGTAGGCTTACACATAAACAAGGTACACAAATCAGCCAAGCCCACATAGTAGGGTTTATCAGGCCGTCAAGGAGCTAGGAAAGGCTAAATGCTAAGCTGATGACCACGAACACCAGTTTTCTCAAGCATACCCAGCCTCTAATCCTACTCTCAACAGTCCAAAGAACAACCACTACATATCACAGCAAAACAAACAGTCAACAACTCAGTGAAGAGGATGAAGACCACAGGGTGACAACCCCAAACAAAAGGGTGAACACGGCTCTAGTCCACAAGACAACTCAGAGTTGTTCTCAGCCCTAGCATGGCCAAAACAACTCAGCAGCAACCCCAAAAAGGTTCTTGTCTACACAGAAACCTAACCCAAGGTAAATCAATAGCCCCAACTTCACAATGAAATGGAGGCAACAATCCACAGTCTGAAATGGACAAGAAGCCGCACTCCCAGCATGGACAGGGTAAAACTCATCCAACGAGCATCCACGAGCCCACAGCACACACAATCACCAATGTAATCACTGGAGAACTTACACAGGCAGATAAAAGGGGAAAGAATAGACTTCCAACCTGTATGCAAGGGAAAAAGACACAGCCAAAGAAAAAGGTGGAAGAAACATAGGCAGCAACAATGGGAAACAAAGATCCTCCCTCAATAATGAAGCCACGACACGCTTTCACAGCAACTAATGATCAGTGAAGAACCACCGCCAAGGTTCCACGACGAAGTGACAGGACACTACACCGTCCAGACCTAACCAGCAACACTAGAAAACAAGGGTCCTTTCTCAACAAGGGAACCCCAGCACATTTTCACTGTCGGTAAGGGTGGATTAAACACAGGTTCTCAGCATGAACAGGAGGGAAACACTTCACAAAGAAAACCACCATAAAAAGGGGAAAACACAGCAGTCTATAGCTCATAATCCACCATGAAGGATGGAAACAATACACAGTCCAGTAATGCCAAAGGAAAACTGGTTCTCTGCGTGGATGGAAGGAACACTGCCACAGACCGGAAATTGGTGTGAGAGAGGGAAGGCGAACCCCCAAACAAAGGAATGTGTAACCTTTAACTCATTTCGTGTGAAGAAAATGAACGGACTCACGGTCTGGTTAGTGGGTAGACCGGTCGCACGACGTGGAGAGGGAGAGCAGGCGTGGGAGTGGTAGTGGTCTTTCTGCCAGCAAACCACTACCCCAACTAACAACAAAACAACACGGTGGTGACACATGGCTAACCCCCAATGGGGTCTACGTTTAGCAATCCCCCCTCCTTACCCTTGGTAATCATGCCCTTTTCATTCAACGTTACACCATCGTAGCTGGCTGTAGGTTTAATTAAATTGATGTGCATATTTACATGATGCTAAAGCTATAAGGTGTCGGCCAGCACGATATACCATCGGCAATGATCCCTATTGCCGAAAAATAACACAACCGAATCGATGGTGGGGCTTTTTCCTTTAGCTCCTCACCACGATTAATTACAAAATATACATCATATACCCTTTAATGCAAACAGGGTCAAAACCGGGGTATTACATTCCCCTCCCCCTTGGAATAACACCGTCCTCAGTGTTCCAATACATATACAATTTGCACATCAAAATTTCAAAATTTGCAGACCTATCCCATGTCCAATTATCTACTCAAAACATTTAGGACCAAGCCCCTCGGCTTCCATGAGCTTCTCTTGCTGGTTCTTAGCTCTTGGCTTATCCCGAAGCCTAGGAACTTTGTGGCTGTTGCCCTCTTTATGTTCCCTCGTTGGATAGTACCAGCATAAATGAAGTCCTCTGCATTCCCAGCATTTCACTAGCTGCTTCATCTTTACCTGCTCACTTTCCTTTGAGTCTTCATGCCTGGACCACTTCTTAACGGATCGCTTGGACGAATGTCCCATCATTGATCCACGTTCCTTTCCTTTGCCGATTTCTCCCAGAAGGCTTTTCACCTCCCTTTTCAAACCAATAGATTCTTGCAAAATCTGGCGGTTCATTTCATTCTACCTCTCCTGTATCTTGAGCATCTCTCCAAGATTCTGTTGGGTCCTGGCAATCATTTGAAGGAGACTTCTAGCCAAGTCCGGCAACTTTTGATCTGCTGCCATGATAAATGTGCACCACTTTTGATTATGGACTTGTTTCCTTATCCCTTTCTCTAGAGGGTTGCTAGTCACATTTGTCAGCATCAGCAACATATTCAACCAAGTCCATGTTCTCATTGGTTTTCCCACTAATGCCAACACCTATGCAATAACTATCATTAGTGGTTCATTATAAATGTATAATCCTCAATATCATATGTATGCAAAGCATACCCTCATACATTTCATGTATAAACATACTATAACGTCCCTCGACATTAGCTCTGATACCCTGTATAAAGCATACCCTATATACATTTAGCTCTGATACCATACTATAACGTCCCTCGACCCTCTGACCAGCGAAGAGGACGCTATTAACACCAAACACATTGGAAAACAGCCCCATGAACATGAACATGCATATAATACTAAAATAAAAAGCTTAAAAATAATACATACTAAGATGCATAACCCTTCAGATACATAGCAGAAGCATACATACATCCATTCAAGTATGCCACATGTTCATCATATTCATTCATCAGTAAATATAAATGCAAATACGAAATAGTTAAGAATACTCATCTGATATGAACTCATCCCGCAACCAGCTATGTCACTGCAATGTTCCACCCAACAATAGGCCAACGTGCTCATCAATCTCTCAGCAACGCTGCCACCCCCAATTTGGGAATGATTCCTCAAGGAATAAGGGTCAAAGCAGGATTACACATAGCCAAGGTACACAAATCAGCTAAGACCACACAGTAGGGTTTATCTGGTTGTCAAGGAGCTAGGAAAGGCTAAAAGCTAAGCTCATGACCTCAAACACCAATTTTCTCAAGCATACCCAGCCTCTAATCCTACTCTCAACAGTCTGAAGACCAACCACTGCATATCGCAACAAAATAATTAGTCCACAGCTCGGTGAAGAGGATGAAGACCACAGGGTGACAACCCCAAACAAAAGGTTTAACATGGCTCTAGTCCACAAGAAAACTCAGAGTTGTTCTTGGCCCTAGCGTGGCCAAAACAACTCAGCAGCAACCCCAAAAAGGTTCTTGTCTACATAGCAACCCAACCTAGGGTAAATCAACAGCCCCAACTTCACAATGAAACGATGGCAACAATCCACAGTTTGAAATGGATAAGAAGCCGCACTCCCAGCATGGACAGGGGAAAACTTAGCCAACAAGCATCCACGATCCCACAGCACACACAATCACCAATGTAATTGTTGGAGAACTTACACAGGCAGAAAAAAGGGGAAAGAACAGACGTCCAACCTGTACGCAAGGGAAAAAGACACAGCCAAATCAAAAGGTGGAAGAAACATAAGCAGCAACAATGGGAAACAAATATCCTCCCTCAACAATTAAGCCATGGCATGCTTTCACAGCAACCACCGATCAGTGAAGAACCACCACCAAGGTTCCACGACGAAGTGACAGGACACTACACCGTCCAGACCTAACCAGCAACGCTGGAAAACAAGGGTCCTTTCTCAATAAGGGAACCCATCACATTTTTACCGTCGGCAAGGGTGGATTAAACACAGGCTCTCAGTGTGAATAGGAGGGAAACACTTCACAAAGAAAACCACCATAAAAAGGGGAAAACACAGCAGTCTATAGCTCATAATCCACCATGAAGGATGGAAACAATATACAATCCAGTAATGCCAAAGGAAAATCGGTTCTCTGCATGGATGGAAGGAACACCGCCACATACCAGCAATTGGCATGAGAGAGGGAAGGAAAACCCCCAAACAAAGGAATTTGTATCCTTTAACTCAGTTCGCTTGAAGAAACTGAATGGACTCACGATCTGGTTAGTGGGTAGACCAACCGCACGACATGGAGAGGGAGAGCAGGCGTGGGCATGGTAGTGGTCTTTCTACCAACAAATCACTGCCCCAACTAACAACAGAACAATAGGGTGGTGACACATGGCTAACCCCCAATGGGGTCCAGGTTTAGCAATCCCCCCTCCTTACCCTTGGGAATCATGCCCTTTTCATTCAATGTTGCATTGTCATAGCTAGTTGTAGGTTTAATTAAATTGATTTGTGTATTTACATGATGCTAAAGCTATAAGGTGTCGGACAACATGATATACCATTGGCAACGATCCCTATTTCCGAAACATAACACAACAAAATCGATGGTGGGGCTTTTTCCTTTAACTCCTCACCACGATTAATTACAAAATACACATCATATACCCTTTAACGCAAACGGGGTCAAAACCAGGGTATTACACCAAAAGGAAGGAATCATAACTTTTTTGCACCTCTTCAAAGATATGGCATAGAGTGTTACAAATGCAATAACCATGGACATATAGAAAGATATTGTAAACTATTGACTCCTACAAAGAATATTGTTGCAAAAGAGTTCCATGACAAAAAACAGAGAAATGATTGGAAGAAGAATAACGAGGAGGATAAACCCATGATTTCTCTATGTGTAACAAAAAAGAAGAATCTATGGGATATTGACAGTGGGTTTTCAAAACATATGACATGATACCCAAGCAAGGTCATAACCCTAAGAAAAAATAATAAGGGTAGAGTCAGGTTTTGAGATAATATGTCTTCCAAAAAAATTGGCAACGGTACAACTGCTATCAATAACAAGATCAAAGCTGAAAATGTGTTACTAGTGGAATACCTAAAGCCTAATCTTCTCGTTGTAATTCAAACATGTGATTAGGGCACATCTACACTTTTGACTCAGAGAAATGTAAAATCAGAAAAAAGGACTCTGGAATACTTGTTGGGACTGTTGTAAGAAATTCAAGTAATGTGTACATCCTAGAAAATGAAGATCAATGCTACATGAGTATGATTGATGAAAGTTGGCTATGGAACAGAAGGATGGGACACTTAAATTTTGATAATCTTATCAAGGTAATTAAGAATTAAGTTGTGAGAGACTTGCCAAAATTTGTGAAACCTCTAAACACGGTTTGTAAACATTGTCAACGTGGGAAGAAAACTAAAGCCAGCTTCAAAGCAAAAGAACATGTGACCTAACTTCCTTTGGAAATAGTTCACACTGATCTATGTGGAGAAATAAGAAATAAAAGCTTGCAAGGAAAATACTATTTCATGTTGTTCATAGATGATTATACAAGGATGAATTGGGTTACATTTCTCAAAGAAAAATCAGAAGCTTTTGAGAAGTTCAATATTTTTAAAGAAAAAGTTGACAATGAAACAAGTTTGAAAATCAAGTGTCTAAGGTCAGATAATGGAGGTGAATTCACTTCAAATGAATTCAATTAATTTTGTGAAACCCATGGAGTTAGAAGATAGTTTTCAGCTCCAAAGACTCCTCAACAAAATGGTGTTGTGGAAATAAAAAATAGGATAGTCCAAGAAGCTGCCCAAACTATCCTAGATGAATCCAAACTTCCTTATGTGTATTGGAGAGAAGCAGTATATGTTCATGAAATTGTCATTGATGTCAACATGGACTTGCAGTGGCCCCATAGGATTTCATTAATCCCACCAAGTCCCACTTGCAGTGCCTTACAAAGTGGGTTTGAGCCTTGGACCCCTTACAAAGTGGGTTTGTGCCTTGAAGCACCTTGTACCCAGTTGACAAGGTCCTTATACCCACAAGGTTGGATCTTGATGCCATCACCTTGTTGAAGATGTTGAAGACCCTGTTGATTATGTTGAAGACCCTGGATATGGTCCTAAAGTGCTTACAGTTGTTGGAAAATACCTAGATGGATGGAAGAAGTATTAATGACCCATTCTGTGGTCATTCTTGCTCTGGTGATGTAATGGTACCCAAAGAGAAGACCAAGCTACCCCACAGGTCCTCTTGTGTGGTTGAAGAAGCCCATGAAGCCCCTTGGCATGTTAAATAAGAATTTGGAACACAAAATGGGCCAAATGACCCATTCTGTGGTCATTTGTGGTTATTGATGGCTTGATGGAGTCCTGGAACTCTTGGAGACAGCCCTAGAGCATGAGAAAGGATTCGCAACAACTTATATGGTGGTGTGATGGCACTTTCCATACTTGGAAACACTTGCTTTCACTTGATGATGACCTTGACACCCATGATGATGTCATGGAGCCCTTGGAGGTGCTCATATGACCCTCTTACTTATTGTGGCTTAATGCACTTGTTGGTGATGCAACCCACAAATAATCCCACAATTGAAGCAACCCTTGAAACATTGAAGAAGTCCTTGATGCACATGGTTGTTGGTGATGTTGTCTTTAATACCCTTTTTTTGAGGTATTTGATGCCTTTGGAAACCTTGAGTTCTTAGCAAATCCCTTGATGCTTTATTGAATCCCTTGGTGCTATGAACAAGCCCAAGAAGCCCTTATATTTGTCCTTATTTCATGTTGATGGGTTGGAGTCCATTTGATGATGATGATACCCTTACACTTTTGAAGAAGCCCACATAAAACGTATGAACAAGCCCTAATTCATTATGGCATCTAACACTCTTGAAGTTCCAACGTGGTTGAATGGGACGACTTAGTCAAAATGAAATTCAAAAATAAAAATTAAAAATACAACAAGTCGGCTCCAAATAAAAAATTCAAGATAAAAATAAATAAAATTATTTTTATGACAGGTTGGCTCCACAAAATATCATGGAAAATGAGTATAAATAGGAACCAGCGCTTCCATTTTGTGGTGTGCGATTTCAGATGAGTGATATCAGCTCTGAATTCAGGTATGTACAGTCCACTGAGGCAGCAAATGTTGAAGTCCACTGAGGCAATGAATGGATGGTTTCCACGGTTTGAATTTTGCAGTAGCAGAGGTTGAGGTCTAATCTTTTTACATAGTCCCGAATTTTCATCTTTCTTGCTACTATATGACATTCCATTTTTGGACTTGGTCTAGGGTTCAAAACAGTCAGAATTTTGCAGCAGCAGACATGAAGATGTGGAGAAGGAATTAGAAATAATTTTAAGGTATTTTCTTTTAAATCCGGGTGTCTAATAAAGGCCTCTAACAGGAGGGAAGATGGTTATATACAAGGTCTGATATTTTAAATCTTTGACAAATTATTGGCCAAAAAAAATAAAGGGCATCCAAATTTACAGGTTAAACTAAAATTATTTTTTGTTGGGTTGATTGAGGTATTCCAGGTCTAAGGAGCAGTGTAACATAAGCAATTTTGCTGGGTTAAAGTCTGATATTTTCACAGGCAGCAAAGAGCTACCCACAGTGGCAGCAATCCCAAAATTTAGAGAGACATTTTTGGAGCAGCCAACCATAGATCCAAGTTTATAGAACTGAAGCTCCTTGTTGCTGGGTTATGGATTGAGGAATTTTTGTGGGTACAATATCTTTCATTTTAAATATAGTATCCAAGGTTTTGTATATATAATCTCAGTAGACAAGTAGTAATGAAAGATGTTGAATTGAATTGAGTTATACTTCTTTGAGTTCGTAAAAAGGGGGAGAAAATATCACTGAGGCAGCCACATGCACAAATTTAAAGGAGCAGACACGTGTAAAATATTGTTGAAAAGTGTGCTTTCAAATCAAGAATCATTCACGAAGTTTACAAAGGCATGCATTTGAAACTCAGACCTTGTGTGCTAGGATTCAGTGTTTTGTACAGTTTAATGTGCAAGGGTTTGAGAACAACCTAAGACTTGGTTTGACAACACTTGATTTGACAAGATTTTGAGCTTTCCACAGTGACATTTTTGTGGGTGGTTTAAGACAGCCCACATTCTAAGCTTGAAAAGAGTATGGCAGTCCAGTTTGGAGATCCTAGGAGTTTGAAGAATTGACAGCCCTAGTTCATGAGGCTTGAGGAGGGAGATGACAGCCCTAGCTTGGTAAAGATGGCAGCTCTAACTTGTATTTGATGAAGTGGTAAGATGATAGACACCTACAGCAGTATGGCATCCATCATCATAAAGAAAAATTAATGATAGTGCTTACACAGTGAGATGCTTGATAGATTGAATATGACAGTGAGTATATGGCAATGATGCACCTACAACTAAAGACATGATGCTGGTGGACAGAGTGTTAATGTGACAAACATTGTTTATGATGAAGACATGATGTTGGTGGACAGAATGCTAATGTGATAGAGATTGATTGTGATGAATACATGATGCTAGCGAACAGAATGTTGATATGACAGAAATTGCTTGTGATGATGACAGTGATGACATGGACAGAAAGATGATGTGGCAGTGAGCACACTTGACAGTGATATGTGTGTGTGATCAATATGATGAGACAATGAGTTGTAATTATAAAAGCAAGCTTGTGTTGCTTTTGAGGTTAGGATAACTCAAACCCTTCTTAGCAGGGTCTAAGAAAACCAAGCAGGGTCCTGGATGAAGAGTAGGTGCTCTTTGCATTAGTAGGTGCTGATTTTACCTCACGGTTGGAGCCGTTCCAAAACAAATACAAAAGGATTACAAAATCATATGGTGTTGTGTTCTCTTGTGTTATGGTTCTTGTTTTGAGTTCATGATTCAAATGCTTATGATTTATAAATGATGAAGTGAAAATGTTTATGAAATTATTATGCAAATGGTAGAGTAATACATTGATGAATTAGTTGTTGATTGTCAAAATTGAAAAAGTAATAAAGACTACACACACAGATTCAACCCCCCTTTCTGTGTGCCTGGTGTGTCTAACAGTATATACAGTTGTTTATATACTAAACAAAGGACAGCTCAGAATTAATAATGACAAAACCCCTTAGCAACTATGGTATGGAAGACCTGCCTCAGTCAAATATTTCAGAGTGTTTAGTAACAAGTGTTACATAAAAAGAAATGAGGATGATATTGGTTACTTTGATTCCAGAACCGATTAAGGAATATTTCTAGGATATTCATCCACCAAGAAAGCATACCGATGTTACAATCAAAGGCTATGCAAAATCATAGAAAGTATAGATGTAAGAGTGGATGACATGAAACCAAGAAGAATAAGAAGCCGAGATGAAGGTATAAGAATAAACAATGAAGAAGAAATCTTGCAAAAGAATGAAGGTCTTTATGATGAAGAAGAAGAAGGAGAGAAAGAAGAAAGAGAATAATCACAAGAAAATCAAGATGAATATTCTCCAAGACCATATACAAAATCCCAATCTAGAAGAATACAAAATGATCATCTTGAAACACAAATTATAGGTGACAAAAGTGTCGTAGTGTTGGCGCCCCAACAACTCCCCTTTATTTGGGAAAAATAAAGGGAACCCCAATATAAACTTTGTAAATACTTAGCTTCTTATTCTCTTTCATTTCATCTTTCCCTATTTGTTAGGTTATTTCATTCACTTTTAAGTTGTGTGTTCTTTGTCTTGGTTTTCATGAGATAAGGATTCAGTGATTTGAAAGATATGTCATTTGAGCCTTCTCACTTCTTGGTTTCTCTTTAACCTTTGCATGCCCTTACAAAAATTATCTAATTTGATCGCATGTTTTGCTTGACTTTGATGGATTGGTATCATGTTTCGACAATTTATTCATTTTTTTATCTTTCATGCGTAAGTAAATTTTAGGCTTTTTGGTGAATTGAGATAAAATATTTAAATACTTACTTTTTCCTTCTTTGTACAAGCTAGGTCTTAAGAATTTTTATTTTAAATGCCTAAAATAACTTTATGGTCTTTCGATTAAATGAAACATTAGTTCTTATGTATTCTTATTAAACTTTTTAGATAAGATAATAGAAAAGAAAAGAAAAAAATTATTCTTCTAAGTCTTTGTAATTGAAAACCATTTAAAATATACTATTGAATACTTTATATCTTAAAAAAACATATTTAAAATTCCTTTTCTTTTTTAAAAAGTTTAAATTAATTAAATATTATATACATACATAATCTTATTAATGTATATGAAAAATGGTGATCAAAATTATGATTGGATAAAAATTTAAACACATAACTCTTATTTGAATTACTCGATGCATTCATAAGATTCACTTATAATAAGAATTACTTTATGCATTCATAAGATTCACTTATTAAATAAATGATGTGCATTTTAGAAGGCACCTTATAAAAGCATATCCATATTTTATCACTTAGATTACAAATATTCTTTTATATTTTCAATAATGAACCTAATCATTTTTGTTCTTAAATGGCATTTGTTTTAAATTCATTTAAGGGTAATCCTCTTGATTTTATTATCACATTTTTTTTCTTTTGAAAAAGAGTTATCTATTCAAGATACTTTAACAGTTGGCATACATAACCTTGGTTTTCTCATGATTAAGATTATTTCAAAATGTCGTTGATAATGTATGTTATCCGTATCATTGGTTTATTCATTATGATAACTCTTTTTGATGCATATGGAAACTCACAACGAATTTAATTCAAAGAAACATCTCGAAAGTAAATCATCATGAATAATCATCTCGGGGGTTGGCTTGTTGGTCAACTCTACGTTACGTTAAGGCGTAGAGGTTGTTAATCAGGTTGGAGGTTCAAATTTCTCTATGCAAAAAGGCGGTCGCCCGTGCAGTGTCGGGAGGGGGTCGGGTAAGCTGCTTAGGGCTTATAGTGCTAGAGATAGGAATTGACCTCGTGTCACGGGAGTACGAAACCTACCAGTTGGCGATTCCTCTATATAAAAACAAATACAAAAAACTCATCATGAATAATCAAAAGTAAAAAATCATGACTAATACCAAGGACGTGAATAAGATTAGAGTTTCGGTGGCAAGAAAGATAGTGTAAGATAAAATTGTGGAATTTGTTGCCATTAATATATAAGAATAATATGTTTCATTTACCAACAACAAAGGGTAGCAATTGTCGATTCATTGACGACAATAGTATTTCCTCACCCTACGCAAGAGGATATTTTTCAGCACCAAAGTTTATTTCAAAATATATTTTGTTAAATGGTACTAGAGAAACTATCACAATAATCTGGAGAAAGGGGAAGCTGTTTTGAGAAACATCGAATCCTTTTCCACGCCAAATATTGTTGAAGACCTAGACAAATCCAGTTCATTAAGTATCATGTGTTGGTTGCACAAAATCACACGTGGCAAGTGTTAGCCGGAGATATTCACCTCTTGTGGACAAAAGTTGTTCCTCTAGTCTAAATGGTTCAGATCTAGAACAAATTATGAACTCGAATATCAAACTCTTCCTAGATCTGTTTAAACACTTGAATGGACTGCCATGATTCTTATATTAACGGATGTCTTCACTATCCTTGAATATTTTTCCTATGTTTACCTGCAAAGATAGAAGACAAAAAATAGAAAGTGATAGCATACAAGATATAAAACCTGGATCTATGCTTGTGACCAAGGAATCAAGCAATACATACACATGATACAGCATATATGGGAAAGAGAAAACATTCTTTATTAAAAATAATTGGAAAGACTACAACCTTGGTTCTTTGGTGTTGAGAGCCCCATCCAATGGCTCCTTTCCTCTAACTTCACCTTGCCTCCAATAGCTCAAGAATTATTTTGGCAGAGTTTGGGTGTTCAACACAATTCTTCCTCCTACTCCCCATGGGGGATGAGCCAGTATTTAAAGGCATGGGAGGATAGGGGTGGTTGAGGATATCATGGGTGAGGTGGAGAGAAGATCCTAAATGGGAGGATCTAGAGCTCTAGGTGGTCCTAAACCATAGGGATGAGGTTCCATGGAGGTAAGCTTCGAGAAGCCTCTTGAAGCTTCTTTTTTTTACTTTAAAACTCGAGCACCGCGCTTTTTACATGGAGACAGAGCCGTTTTAAGAGGGTAACGCCCTTTCAATGAAGAAAAAGAGTTGTGGCACCACTCCTTTGTTGTGTAAAAGGAGCGTTACTAACTTAGGTAATACTTTACATCAATGGAGAAGGAGCGTTACTGGCTCAAAACAAGGAAAATTTCAAGGGAATAATTTCTTCCTTTCATTTCTCTAGGGAAAACTCTAAGGGATTGGAGCAGACAAGGGAATACATATCTCATAACATGATGGTGACGAGATTTAGGTGTAATAGCAAGGTCAAAGAGATTTGAATTAAAGTGAAGAGATGCCCATCGAATCCATAGATCGTTAGACAGCGAAAAATATTTAACATGCAATAGGTTATTAAATGTTGCGGAGGTAGCACTATGGGTCATTGGATCTCAAACAGGTTGAGATCCAATGGCCCACGGTGTTTCCACAGTAGTATTTAATAACATGTTGCATGTTAAATATTGTTCGCCTCGTTAGACTGCCAATAACAACAAAACAAAGATAGAGAAAATTACAGGAATGGTTCAATACACATCTCCAAGGTTGTAACAGATTGCAGAGATTGACAGAGAGGGAACAAGATCACTCAAACAGTTTCATCTATGTCGCTTCATTTTTCCAGTAAAAGGACATGTTTTTACCATAAGAAAGAATCATTCCAAAATTTGATTAGTTATTCTAGATCGTTGAGATCATGCTACTTTGCACAGGTTTTAAGGATATCATTCTAACAGTTCGGAGAGATTAGATCACCAAGATCACAAGGGGAGATACAATTACACAGAATCGTTGAAGAACTGCATAAAGGAACACGGGATCATAACTCCAGACTGGTGACGATTTTATTGGGTTATTATTATGTCGTCTTAAAATAAAATTAAGGGAACCAGTATATCAAAGTACAGCTATATCAATCATCAGGAAATCGTGCCATGGATTGATCACTTAACTTAGTTATTTTCTTTATAATTAATAATTTAGTTTCTTATTTTTGAGATTGTAGTTTAGTTCTAGCTTTAGTTTTACTATTTCAAACATCTGAATTTAATTTCATCTTAAAATTATGTAGCTTTTAAAAATTAGTTTTTGTTTTGAATTGCGGGCTCGATGGTGAACTTGTGTCCGGATCTTTTCTTAAAAACTAACACAAATAAAGGGACATTTCACCAAATACAACGAAGATCCTGGTGAACTTGCATTGGAATATCTCCTATACTAAATTAAGAATGGAGGCATGGACCATTAGCAAGTGGCCAAAGTGTCAGAGTCAGTACAAGAAGGAGATTGTTTAATGGACAAGCCCTACTTTCAGTAGTGGAACCTAATAACTTTGTAGAAGCAAGAAAATATGATGATTAGATCAAAGCCATGAATGAAGCATTGGATCAGATTGAGAGGAATGAAACCTGGGAACTTGTCCCAAGACCCAAAGACAAAAATATTGTAGGGACCAAATGGGTTTTCAAAAACAAGTTCAATGAAGATGGTCAAGTGATAAGGAACAAAGCAAAACTAGTGTGTAAAGGATATGCTCAAGCGGAAGGTATTGACTTTGAAGAAACATATGCCTCTGTAGCAAGACTTGAAACAATTAGAATATTTTTAGCACTATCATGCTATAAAAATTTCAAATTATATCAAATGGATGTCAAGTCTCCATTTTTGAATGGAAAGATGGAAGATGAAGTTTATATTGAACAACATGAAGGTTTTCTCTTATCAGAAAATAGAGACCATGTTTGCAAACTAGAAAAGGCACTTTATGGTCTCAAACAAACTCCAAGGGCATGGTTTTCAAGGTTGGACAACTACTCAAATCAATAAGAATTTAAAAGAGGGGCCACTGAAATCAATCTCTACCTAAAAATCAAAGATAAAAATATGATTTTTATTGTTGTTTATGTGCATGATATAATATTTGTAAGCAATCTATAAATACTAAGTGTAAACTTTTCTTCTGAAATGAAGAAGGAATTTGAAATGTCAATGTTGGGTGAATTAACATTCTTCTTCGGATTACAAGTTTATCAATTAGACAAAGGAATATTCATTTCTTAAACCAAGTACATCAAATACATGCTTAATAAGTTTAAGATGGAAGACTCCAAGCCTGTTTGTACTCCTATGATCATTGGTTGTAAGTTAAGCAATGATGATGAATATTTGGAAGTAGATCATACCATGTATAGATCTATGATAGGAATCCTACTATATGTGACAGCTTGTTGATGCCTGGAAAATCCCAGGTACCAACAGTAAGGATTCTCCCCAATAACCGTTCCCAATTATATCGTTTGGATTGAGGAATCTGTTCGGTTAGCGTCCTGACTACCATAAAATTAAAGGAATGTTTAAATCTATTTTACCGGTTGTGACACGGTCCACCGTTTATGTGATTTTATGTTTTATGAATGATATGAAAGTGCCTAAGCTAAATGCATGTGATTGCAAAAACAAGAACCTCCCAAGCGGTTAGACGCATAGTGAGTTGCGTAGGTTCTTACCTCTTGCCTCATGAATCAATTGTCCCTCAATCACCCAAAGCAAAGAACAACTAGTTTAATCTAATATATTCTAATCTATCCCTAGGGAGAAAACTTTATATTATAATGAGTAATATACTATATTTTTTGCACATAGTATTCTCAGAGGTAGTTGTTAAATTCTTAATACATAAATACAGCAGAAAAGTAACACAAAGATAGCTCTGTGAAGTTAAAACGTTCATTACTCATTAATTGCATAAGATTCGTAATAGAAAATTAAATCATTCATAAAGACAGAAATACTTCAGCGAGTTTAGAACGATATCACAAATTGTACAACATGCCAAAACATAAATAATTCCTCATTCAGCGATCCACACAACCATCTTGAATCTCATACAATCCTTCCTCCAACGAAAATTCAGTTCTCTTTATTATAAAAAGAAGTAGTTCTCCTTACAAAAAGTTTTAGAATCTGAAAGCTAGAAGAAATCCCCTCTATAATCTATTCTACCTTTGCTTATACATTTGCAAAATGACTTTTGGTTATCCATGCCCTTTGGGCTTCCCTAACTCTTTGATTACAAAATTTTGTCCTCTAGTGTGCTCACTAGGAAAATGGAACAAATACAAAATATTACATAAAATTCTCCACTTGTGAATAAAACAAAATAGCCTAGGTGGGCCCAGTTGGTTTCTTAATAAAAACATCCCATGCTTCAGCCTCTTCACTAATGTATCGATAGTCAACTGGCTCCAGCACACATGCATATATTTCATGCTTGGACAACTCAGATTCTATCTCCCTTACTTTTGGCGAGTTCTGAATCAGTAACTCCTCAAAGATATGCTTGTGAACTGAGGCTTGTACAATCCAAACTCCAATGGATTTTTCACTGATGTTGTTGATATTAGCTATGAATTCTTCCCCTGTCTATAGCCTATCTTGAAGGATCTTTAAATGTTGATCTCTTACTAGGAAATCTTGAACTTGAGTGTCTGCTGAAACTTGGCATTTATTGTGAGTTGAACACATTCTTTTGTAGAACTCATTACACTTTTCCAAAGTTTTAACAATGGTTGTGTTCCACCTTACTGCTGATTTTCTACCAAAATTCAATATTGCCAATTCCATCTGTATACCTCCTACAGTCTTGTAAGGCATGTTCATATGAAAGGTCGAATTAGCTCTGATCCAAGTCAGTTGGCTCTGCACAAGTTCTGCCTCTTCTAATAACCTCTTCTTGAACTCTGATGAGTTGTGTGTTATCTCCTTTAATCGAGCCTATATATGTTTAATTCTATACATTCCTTCCACCAACTTCAATTGAATCTGATTTATTTCCTTTAGAAGCAAAGACGCTTGATTACAGAAAGGAGAAAGATCAAGTTGTTTTTTGTTTGCCACCTTGAGTTGCTTATCTACCAAACTGCTCTGAATTTCTAGCTCTTCAACTCTTTTGTCAGATGTAGCTCTCTGTTTTTCTAACTCTGACACCTTTCTTTCAATATTTTCTTCTCTCTTTGAGTGATGGTAGCTGACAATACTAAGGCATCTTTTTCCAATTCCAAAATTTTATATGCCTCTTTGAGTTTCTCCAATTCTGTGAGACTATCATCATGCTTCATTTGTAGACTTTGTCCCTCTCCTATTTATTTTCTTAGAGTTTCTTTCATTTGGGACATTTTCTCATTATAATGATCACCATCTTCAACTAATTTCACGATATTATCTGCATTGCCAACAGCTGCTCCTACACCTGCCATCGCGAGGATTTTAGGGTCTTTATTCGTCCCCTGCAAAAAACAAATTCTGTTACCATGATTTCTACAAGCTGATCACATGTTTCCAACCTTTTCTTTTGATCTCATTGCAATCCTCTTCTTGTTTTTATCAAAGAAAATTGTATCGAGGTTGGATACCACTTGTTCCTAGGATGGAATGAAAGGCATTAATTCAAGCTCTATTGAGGGAGATGGATTTTCTATCATCATGTTCCTAACATTTAGTTGAATTTATTTCTTCAGAGCCTATACTAGAGCTTCATACTCAGCAGTATTGTTTGTACATTCAAACTCTAGTCTACAAGAGAGAAATTGTTTATTCTTTTCTAAGTCAATTGGAACACAACCAGATCCTGATCCATCTTGTGTTTTGGAACCATCAAGGTATAAAAACCAAAACCTGTCCTCTAAATATACCTTATTAGTGTTACTTCCTATGTTAGAAACTAATTTTACTATATTACAGTCAATATCATCAGTCTGTGCAAATTGAAGGAGATCGAACTTAGTGTCTCATTCACAACTAGCTTCTTCTACTTGATAATTCCCTAGCTCAAGTTCCAAAAAATAGTTTCCTAAAACTGAAGTTGAAAAATTCATAGGCTCATTATTTCCTTCCAACTGAGTTACAGTATGCTTCATATGTGGTTCTCTTAATACCTTAATCTGGTTTTGTAAGCAATATACAAATACTAAGTGTAAACTTTTCTTCTAAAATGAAGAAGGAATTTGAAATGTCAATGTTGGGTGAATTAACATTTTTCTTCGGATTACAAGTTTATCAATTAGACAAAGGAATATTCATTTCTCAAACCAAGTACATCAAATACATGCTTAATAAGTTGAAGATGGAAGACTCCAAGCCTGTTTGTACTCCTATGATCGTTGGTTGTAAGTTAAGCAATGATGATGAATCTTTGGAAGTAGATCATACCATGTATAGATCTATGATAGGAATCCTACTATATGTGACAGCTTGTTGATTCCTAGAAAATCCTAGGTACCAACAGTAAGGATTCTCCCCAATAACCATTCCCAATTATATCATTTGGAATGAGGAATCCATTCGGTTAGCATCCTGACTACCATAAAATTAAAGGAATGTTTAAATCTATTTTACCAGTTACAACCCGGTCCACCATTTATGTGATTTTATGTTTTATGAATGATATGCAAGTGCCTAAACTAAATGCATGTGATTGCAAAAACAAGAACCTCCCAAGTGGTTAGACACATAGTGAGCTGTGTAGCGTCTTACCTCTCGCCTTACATGAATCAATTGTCCCTCAATCACCCAAAGCAAAGAACAACTAGTTTAATCTAATATATTCTAATCTATCCCTAGGGAGAAAACTTTATATTATAATGAGTAATATACTATATTTTTTGCACATAGTATTCTACAGGTAGTTGTTAAATTCTTAATACATAAATACGGCAGAAAAGTAACACAAAGATAGCTCTGTGAAGTTAAAACGTTCATTACTCATTAATTGCATAAGATTCGCAACAGAAAATGAAATCATTCATAAGCATAGAAATACTTCAGCAAGTTTAGAACAATCTCACAAATTGTACAACATGCCAAAACAGAAATAATTCCTCATTCAGCGATCCACACAACCATCTTGAATCTCATACAGTCCTTCCTCCAATGAAAATTCAGTTCTCTTTATTATAAAAAGAAGTAGTTCTCCTTACAAAAAGTTTCAGCATATGAAAGCTAGAAGAAATCCCCTCTCTAATCTATTCTACCTTTGCTTATACATTTTCAAAATGACTTTTGGTTTTCCATGCCCTTTGGGCTTCCCTAACTCTTTGATTACAAAATTTTGTCCTCTAGTGTGCTCACTAGGAAAATGGAATAAATACAAAATATTACATAAAATTCTCCACTTGTAAATAAAACAAAATAGCCTAGGTGGGACCAGTTAGTTTCTTAATAAAAACATTCCATGCTTGAGCCTCTTCACTAATGTATCGATATTCAACTGACTCCAGCACACATGCATATATTTCATGCTTGGAAAACTCGGATTCTATCTCCCTTACTTTTGGCGAGTTTTGAATCAGTAACTCCTCAAAGATATTCTTGTGAAATGAGGCTTGTACAATCCAGACTCCAATGGATTTTTCACTGATGTTGTTGATCTTAGCTATGAATTCTTCCCCTGTCTATAGCCTGTCTTGAAGGATCTATAAAAGTTGATCTCTTACTGGGAAATCTTGAACTTGAATGTCTGCTGAAACTTGGCATTTATTGTGAGTTGAACACATTCTTTTGTAGAAATCATTACACTTTTCCAAAGTTTTATCAATGGTTGTGTTCCACCTTACTGTTGATTTTCTACCGAAATTCAATATTGCCAATTCCATATTTATACCTCCTACAGTATTCTAATGCATGTTCGTCTGAAAGGTCAAATTGGCTCTCATCCAAGTCAGTTGGCTCTGCACAAGTTATGCCTCTTTTGATAACCTCTTCTTGAACTCTAATGAGTTGTGTTTTATATCCTTTAATCGAGCCTATATATGTTTAATTCTATACATTCTTTCTGCCAACATCAATTGAATATGATTTATTTCCTTTAGCAGCAAAGACGCTTGATTACGGAAAGGAGAAAGATCAAGTTGTTTTTTGTTTGCCACCTTGAGTTGCGTATCTACCAAACTGCTCTGAATTTCTATCTCTTCAACTCTTTTGTCGGATATAGCTCTCGGTTTCTCTAACTCTGACACCTTTCTTTCAATATTTTCTTCTCTCTTTTAGTGATGGTAGCTGATGTTGGCTGCTATGGGCAGACTCGGGTTTACTATAATCAACCAATAACACCCCTAGATCACTGGCCCTTTCGGCGACAGACCACAACGCAGCCTGAAGTCTCACCCGAAGTGACTCTAATGGGTTGGCCAAGGACTCAAGCATCTTGGACTGGGTTCTGTGGTAATCCCACTGGTGGCTCGCAGCTCTCCTAGCTGCGGTCTCTCCTCTACGCGTCGCACGATCTCCTGCTCGCGTCATGTGGTTTCCTCGCCTCGCAGCTCTTCTAGCCGCAGGATATTCCTTTATACCGCCGCGCGATCCTTTCCTGTGGCACGCACTTTCTCAGACCCGCGATATCTCCAACCTTATCGCATCGCTGCGCATGGTGCGACACGCAGTTCCTTCCCAACGCCAAGTCCTTCACCTGCGGTATCGCGCACCGCAGCTCCTCTGCCGGTGCGGTATCACCTCTCTGTGATATCCTACCTCCGCGGTTTAGCGCACTTAGCGTTGCTCGTGTCGACGTGCAAGACTTAACCTACAAGGCTATTCGATACTGCAATGGAGACTGTTTTACGCAAAGCATAAATGAACCATAAACAGCATGCCAAAGACATTAACCTATATTTACCCTTCTATATTACTGTGAACTGATTAACACCTTCATTCAGTAAACTGTAAACAAAGTCCATAAACTGACTGAGAAATGCATAAGTAAACATAACACATAAACCAATCGCATAACACTAATTTTAACGTGGTTCACCTCCAGGATGGAAGTTACATCCACAGAACTGTGTTTTTATTATAGCTCAGGGGAAGGTAAAACACAATTCTGTTGCACCGCATATGCAGCTTAAGATTTCTCTCTTAGATCTCTTTTCTCTTCTATATTGCTCTCCTACAATATACTCTTCCCTCTCTGTCGATCCCTGCGGATCTTTACATACATATTCTATAAGCCAGCTACTGGTTACCGTAAGATTGCTACCGCTAATAACAGAACCAGAGCTAGGCTTTTACAACAGTCTAATGGCCTGTAAAACACTACTATCGACTGAATGAACCAACTACTTAACTAACAAAACGACTAGCTAGCTCTTCAACCCACCAACCCTTTTACAATACAAAATATATTCTTTTATAGGCAGCCCGAAGGTCTTTCCATTACAACACTGTGGGCCTATCCCAACAGTAACCCAAAACCTAACTAGTGACAGTCGTCCATATCTGTACTTGAGGTAGCTGCTTTCCATCACACCACAGCTCTCTGCAGTCTTCCATGCTTCCCGGAACTAATCATGGGTACTATGCACCACTTCTCTTTTTTGTCCTTCGCCTTCAATGCTTCAGCCTCTTTGCTCCTTCTCCTTTATGACGGCCGCTGAGCCCTCCTGTCTTCCGCCGCTGCCTTCAATGCAGTGGTTGAGCTCTCTCTTCTCGACCGCTCAGGTACCGTTGCCTTATTGACTTTTCTATCTTAAAAGTCACGGTTTCCGGCTCTGCTCTCCAGCTGGAAACGTGCTACGGCGTCGTAGCTCTGTCTTAACTTCCTTCCGCCAAAAATTATCTTTCCGCCAAAACTAGCAGCTTCTTCTGTAGCTGCGGGACCCTGCTCCAACAGCTGACAATACTAAGGCATATTTGTCCGATTCCAAAATTTTATATGCCTCTTTGAGTTTCTCCAATTCTATGAGAATATCATCATGCTTCATTTGCAGACTTCTTCCCTCTCCTCTTTATTTTCTTAGAGTTTCTTTCATTTGGGACATTTTCTCCTTTTACTGATCAACATCTTCAACTAATTTCCCGACATTATCTGCATTGCCTACAGTTGCTGCTACACCTACCATCGTGAGGGGTTTAGGGTCTTTATTCGTCCCCTGCAAAACTGTTTTTCTGTTACCATGATTTCTACAAGCTGATCACATGTTTCCAACCTTTTCTTTGATCTCATTGCAATCCTCTTCTTGTTTTTATCAAAGAAAATTGTATCGAGGTTGGCTACCACTTGTTCCTGGGATGGAATGAAAGGCATTAATTCAAGATCTACTGAGGGAGATGGATTTTCTATCATCATGTTCCTAACATTCAGTTCAATGGATTTCTTCATGCCCTATACTAGAGCTTCATACTCAGCAGTATTGTTTGTACATTCAAACTCTAGTCTACAAGAGAGAAATTGTTTATTCTTTTCTGGGTCAATCGAGACACAACCAGATCCTGATCCATCTTGTGTTTTGGAACCATCAAGGTATAAAAACCAAAACCTATCCTCTAAATATACCTTATTAGTGTTACTTCCTATGTTAGAAACTAAGTTTACTATATTACAGTCAATATCATCAGTCTGTGCAAATTGAAGGAGATCGAACTGAGTGTCTCATTCACAACTTGCTTCTTCTGCTTGATAATTCCCCAGCTCAAGTTCCAAAAAATAGTTTCCTAAAACTGAAGTTGAAAAATACATAGGCTCATTATTTCCTTCCATCTGAGTTACATTATGCTTCATATGTGGTTCTCTTAATACCTTAATCTGGTTTTGTAAGCAATCTACAAATACTAAGTGTAAACTTTTCTTCTGAAATGAAGAAGGAATTTGAAATGTCAATGTTGGGTGAATTAGCATTCTTCTTTAGATTACAATTTTATCAATTAGACAAAGGAATATTCATTTCTCAAACCAAGTACATCAAATACATGCTTAATAATTTTAAGATGGAAGACTCCAAGCCTGTTTGTACTCCTATGATCACTGGTTGTAAGTTAAGCAATGATGATGAATCTTTGGAAGTAGATCATACCATGTATAGATATATGATAGGAATCCTACTATATGTGACAGCTTGTTGATGCCTGGAAAATCCCAGGTACCAACAGTAAGGATTCTCCCCAATAACCGTTCCCAATTATATGGTTTGGAATGAGGAATCCGTCCGGTTAGCATCCTGACTACCATAAAATTTGTTGGTAATAACTCCCGATTCCAATTTATTATTCAAATGCAAATGCCTATATTTATACATTTCATGAGGCGGTTGATTACCAGCCTTTTCGCCTTCC
>LPNX010849138.1:354806-383103 GCA_001517045.1 Pseudotsuga menziesii
TAAAGGAATGTTTAAATCTATTTTACCAGTTGCAACCCATTCCACCGTTTATGTGATTTTATGTTTTATGATAGATATGCAAGTGCCTAAACTAAATGCATCTGATTGCAAAAACAAGAACCTCCCAAGCGGTTAGACGCATAGTGAGCTGCGCAGGGTCTTACCTCACGCCTTACATGAATCAATTGTCCCTCAATCACCCAAAGAAAAGAACAAATAGTTTAATCTAATCTATTCTAATCTATCCCTAGGGAGAAAACTTTATATTATAATGAGTAACATACTATATTTTTTGCACATTGTATTCTACAAGTAGTTGTTAAATTCTTAATACATAAATACCACAGAAAAGTAACACAAAGATAGCTCTGTGAAGTTAAAACGTTCATTACTCATTAATTGCATAAGATTCGTAAGAGAAAATGAAATCATTCATAAACACAGAAATACTTCAGCGAGTTTAGAACGATCTCACAAATTGTACAACATGCCAAAACAGAAATAATTCCTCATTCAGCGATCCACACAACCATCTTGAATCTCATGCAGTCCTTCCTCCAACGAAAATTCAGTTCTCTTTATTATAAAAAGAAGTAGTTCTCCTTACAAAGAGTTTCAACATATGAAATCTAGAAGAAATCCCCTCTCTAGTCTATTCTACCTTTGCTTATACATTTGCAAAATGACTTTTGGTTATCCATGCCCTTTGGGTTTCCCTAACTCTTTGATTACAAAACTTTGTCCTCTAGTGTGCTCACTAGGAAAATGGAATAAATACAAAATATTACATAAAATTCTCCACTTGTGAATAAAACAAAATAGCCTAGGTGGGCCCAGTTGGTTTCTTAATAAAAACATCCCATGCTTCAGCCTCTTCACTAATGTATCGATAGTCAACTAGATCCAGTACACATGCATATATTTCATGCTTGGACAACTCAGATCCTATCTCCCTTACTTTTAGCGAGTTCTGAATCAGTAACTCCTCAAAGATATGCTTGTGAACTGAGGTTTGTACAATCCAGACTCCAATGGTTTTTTCACTGATTTTGTTGATCTTCGCTATGAATTCTTCCCCTGTCTATAGCCTGGCTTGAAGGATCTTTAAATGTTGATCTCTTACTGGGAAATCTTGAACTTGAGTGTCTATTGAAACTTGGCATTTATTGTGAGTTAAACACATTCTTTTGTATAACTCATTACACTTTTCCAAAGTTTTATCAATGGTTGTGTTCCACCTTACTGCTGATTTTCTACCGAAATTAAATATTTCCAATTCCATCTTTATACCTCCTACAGTCTTCTAAGTCATGTTCGTCTAAAAGGTCGAATTGGCTATGATCCAAGTCAGTTGGCTCTGCACAAGTTCTGCCTCTTCTTGAACTCTGATGAGTTGTGTGTTATCTCCTTTAATCGAGCCTATATATGTTTAATTCTATACATTCCTTCCACCAAATTCAATTGAATTTGATTTATTTCCTTTAGCAGCAAAGACGCTTGATTACGGAAAGGAGAAAGATCAAGTTGTTTTTTGTTTGCCACCTTGAGTTGCTTATCTACCAAACTGCTCTGAATTTCTAGCTCTTCAACTCTTTTGTCAAATGTAGCTCTCTGTTTCTCTAACTCTGACACCTTTCTTTGAATATTTTCTTCTCTCTTTCAGTGACGGTAGCTGACAATACTAAGGCATCTTTGTCTGATTCCAAAATTTTATATGCCTCTTTGAGTTTCTTCAATTATTTGAGAATATTATCATGCTTCATTTGTATACTTTTTCCCTCTCCTCTTTATTTTCTTAGAGTTTATTTCATTTGGAACATTTTCTTCTTATACTGATCAACATATTCAACTAATTTCCTTACATTATCTGCATTGCCTACAGCTGCTACTACACTTGCCATCACGAGGAGTTTAGGTTCTTTATTCGTCCCCTACAAAACTATTTTTCTATTACCATGATTTCTACAAGTTGATCGCATGTTTCCAACCTTTTCTTTGATCTCATTGCAATCCTCTTCTTGTTTTTATCAAAGAAATTTTTTTCGAGGTTGGCTACCACTTGTTCCTGGGATGGAATCAAAGGAATTAATTCAAGCTCTACTGAGGGAGATGGATTTTCTGTCATCATGTTCCTAACATTCAATTCAATGGATTTCTTCAGGCCCTATACTAGAGCTTCATACTCAGCAGTATTCTTTGTACATTCAAACTCTAGTCTACAAGAGAGAAATTGTTTATTATTTTTTGGGTCAATTGGGACACAACCAGATCCTGATCCATCTTGTGTTTTGGAACCATCAAGGTATAAAAACCAAAACCTATCCTCTAAATATACCTGATTAGTGTTACTTCGTATGTTAGAAACTAATTTTACTATATTATAGTCAATATCATCAGTCTGTGCAAATTGAAGGAGATCAAACTGAGTGTCTCATTCACAACTGGCTTCTTCTGCTTGATAATTCCCTAGCTCAAGTTTCAAAAAATAGTTTCCAAAAACTGAAGTTGAAAAATTCATAGGCTCATTATTTCCTTCCAACTGAGTTACATTATGCTTCATATGTGGTTCTCTTAATACCTTAATGTGGTTGTTACTATTTTGATATGGTAACCACATGTGGCACCAATCAGTTGCACAATATCCATTAATTTTTGTAGACCAATCCCTACTCAATATTAGTCCATAATTTGTCGGTATGTCAACCACCATGATGTCTATGAAATGAGAAACACTATGATCAGCAAATAATCAAATCAACACATCTTTCATTTCCCCTATCACTTTAACAGTAGATCTATCTAATTGAATGATTCAGCAAGGGGATGGTGTGGGTTGACCATTAATATTCTTACATACTGAGAGCGGAATAACATTATATGAGGCTCCATAATCTACCAAAAAATTATGCACATTATAATTAAAAATCTCAAATGATAGAAAAAAAAGGCAATGTCTAAGATTTGGACTTCCCCCCAATGCTTCCTTCTTTTATTTCAGTATCAGATTCAAAGTTTTCTGGGGTAATGTTGGGTTGTGGATTAAATGCTTCCAGAAGCTACTTTCTTTGCTGCAGAAAATTACATAATTCAAATACATAAATGTTTTATTTGGTCTTCTTAATGTCTTCTACAATGTCATAACCCATGTCATGTTCTACCAAACCTTTCTTGGTACCTTCTATTTTATTTACCATGGTCTTTACATGTCTGTTAACTATTGGGTTGGTCTGTTTAACGTTTACCAGGTTAAACTTAGGTGGTGTTTGAGTAGTACTAAGGATTTTTTCATGTTTTCTTTCAACTTCTTTATTTTGGGTAGTACCTGTTGCCAGGAAAAATGCACCTCTTGCAGACAAGAGTTGTTCCTCTAGTCTAAATGGTTTAGATCTAGAACAGATGGGTTACAATAGAGATGGAATACTTCCCCTAGAATTTGTGGAGATATGGAAACAATCACATGACGTACGTACAAGCAAACAAGATCAAAAGCATGGACGTACCTGCACAATCACATGAAACAAGAAAACAACATCAAAAGCACCAGAATATAATCCACAATTCTATGTCAGTGACTAAGGTATCCAACAGTAAAATACATGATTACAACATAACATACTTTACGGGAAAGGAACCAACTTTGCATTAAAGATGAAGAAGAAATCTTACAACCTTCGCCTTAGTGTTGTGATGCTCCTTCAAATGCCAATGCCTTGTCCCCAAAAGCTTCAACTTTATCCTTCTATGCTCACCATATATTTGGATAGAACCTCAATGCAACAGCATAACTTTGCTCTCTCTCAACCATGGGGTATGAGCATTGTTTTATATGCCTTGGGAGGATAGGGATGGTTGAGTAAATGGTGGGTGAGGTGGAAGGGATATCCCAAAGGATGGATCTCGAGTCCAAGTGGTCCTTTGGAGTAGGGATGAGGGTGCCACGAAGTCTTCCTTCGAGAAGCTTCGTGGAATCTTCTGTTTTTAACTTTTTAACTTGGGCACCACTTTTATTCCACTATAACAGAGTGGTGATAGGGTGGAAATTTTTTTTTAACAAGGGGAATAAGCGATGGCACCACCTACTTTCAAGAGATGGTAGGTGTTACTGAAGAAGATAATGCCCCTTTCCTTAAGGGTAAAGGTGGTGCTGGACATTTGTCTATCAAACTAAATTCAATGACAGTATTTCACTTCACAACTTGGGATTCATGGAAATAACTGATGTTTGGGACCTCATCACATAATGATGACAAGATTTATGTGTAACAGAATGCCCCCCAAAACCTGAGGCTAGAGGGATACGATAGGCGAGAGCTTTGAAAGATAAAGTTATCACTTCGAGGCAAGAATTCACTTGATCGAATATCATCATCAACCAAGCATTTGCAATACATCAATACTTTTGAATCGTGACCAAATTTCTCCTCATCATGGCTGCAGACCAATACAAGGAAGATCCATGAGAGAGATGAACAAACGTGGCTACTATAATAAAGTGTAGATCCATGTGATAGAGGACTCAAACTTGGACATAGCTACCAGACATACACTGTAGATCTATGTCAAATGAACACAAATTTGAGCACAGCCATGACCATACAAATGTGGATCTATGCTAGGACTTATATAATATACTCCATCGTAACCTAGGCAAAGAAATGAGCACTTTTAACAGAAACCGAGGGTATTCATTGTTAGATTTTTAACATTCAAGCTAGTATTATCTTAGGATCTTTAACTGAGAGAATAACATGCACAGCAATAAACACAAGAGACAAGAGACACAAATAATTTTTCTTGGGGAAACCATAAAGGAAAAAACCCCACAACTTCCTCAGATATAGAATAAGCACCAATAGCAACAGTAAAACCCAAAAATAGAAAAAATGATCTCCACGGCTTGTTCTCTCTCTCACACTTGAGAGAGATTCTCCTCTCTCACTCATGTGCCCCAGTGAGTGAGTTTTCCATGTGATAAATAGAGAGGCTCACTCTCTATTTATATTCTTTCATTCACTTGATGTCCACTTTAACATGTCAGCCCCACTTAAAAATTACTTACTAGAGCCGACATATGTAGGAGAGTCTAATAACCCTAGTGCCCCACAACTGTGGGGACATTTCCCTCCGATCAACAAGGAGGGTTAACCTTGACACAACTACTGGGACTATTTCCCTGACTTATCATGGAGGGTTAACCTCAATGACTTTACATGACTTGTTACATTATTGAATCTCCCAATCGAAACATAGCAGCATGACATGACTCAATTACATTATAGATACTTCTCAGAATAAACATCGGTGTATAATACATAAGATATACTAGTGAATACATTCTGAAGTTACAAATACATCAACACTCCCTCTTAACTAGGAAGGTATTCTCTTGACACAATTTATCAGCACAAGTATTCTTCTCTGTATCNCATCTTCATATTCAAGTCATCTTCATTGTCAAGTCATATTCATCGTCAAGTCATCTTCATCAAGTCTGGATCATCACTGGATATTCATCGAATCTGGATCATCACTTGATCTAGATCATCATTGTTGGATCATCATCAAGTCTGGATCATCACTTGATCTAGATCGTCACTACTGGATCATCATCAAGTCTGGATCATCACTTGATCTAGATCATCACTTGATCTGGATCATCACTGCTAGATCATCATCAAGTCTGGATCATCACTTGATCTGGATCGTCACTACTGGATCATCATCAATTCTCGATCATCACTTGATCTAGATCATCATAAAATCTGTATCGTCACTAAATCATCATCATTATTATTGCTTCTGCTATCTCAATCAAATGGTGTTATCTCTTCATTATTCTCGTCACAGGAAGTTCTATATATCTAGCCCTTTTTCATGTTGGTTGTAGGCCTACCCTTCATGTAGGCCTTCAACACTTATATCTAACCCTAAGTTAGAATGGCCTGCCTAGCTCTTACATCTGAGCTCATCTTATCAAAAAGGCACGCCCAGCACTCACATCTGACCTCATCTTGTCATAAAGGCCCAACACTCACATCTGACCATGTGTAAACACATTGCACCAAAATGGCTCAACACTTACATCCAACCTCATCTTGTCAGAAAGGCTCTGAACTTACATCCGACCTCATCTTGTCAGAAAGGCACAGCACTCACATCTGACCATGTGTAAACACATCGCACCAAAATGGCTCAACACTTACATCTGACCTCATCTTGTCGGAAAGGCTCTACACTTACATTCGACCATGTGTAAACACATCGCATCGAAAGCGCTCTCAGTCCCAGAATGAGGATTCTTGGTAACTGACCAGGTTCCTCCATTCTCCCAAAGAATGGCATTAGCCCTTATATCTGATCAAGTAGGAACACATCCTTCGATCACATCAGAATGGCCATGCACTCACATCTTATCATAGAAGACTACATCCCACAATCATATCAGAATGGCCCTCAGTCCTAGACTAAATATTCTTGGTAATTGACCATGTACCTCCATTACAAGGTGCCTCTGATCATGTAGAAACCAATCCTACAGTCAAATCAGAATGGCTCAACACTCACATCTGACATCGAAGGAACCAAATCCTCTCACCATGACAGAATGGCTCAGCCCTCACATCTTACCATGGAAGGAACCTAATCCTCTAACCATGTCAAAATGGCTCTAGGTCTCATCATTTCCCCTTGGAGGGAACCTCGATCTGGAGAACACCAAGCTTCTCCCTGAAGTACTTCACTTTGGCCATTTCTAGCATAGAATCACATCAGGGCTGATTATGTCCATGGATAACCTACAAGCTTCACCAGGACCGATTACATCCGAGGGAAACCTACAGGACCGTTTACGTCTAAGAAACCTACGAGCTTTGCCAGGATTTATGCTTAGACAACCTATCTCATCAACTATGCTAGAAATCCCTCTTTTGAGACATCTCAATCTAGATCACTGCTCCTCTCTGCATCATACAAAAATGCAAGTCATATCAACCAAATCAAATAGTAGTTTTCAAAATAAACATACTACCTCCCAAATAGCAAGGGAAACATCTTTTGCCTCAGCTGTACTCAGTGCCATGCAGGACTTCATCCTACCAAACCAAGAGATCACACTTGATCCCATACTGAAGTAGCACCTTGAAGTGCTCTTCCTATCAATGGAACTGCCTACCCAATCTGAATCAACATAACCCTCCAAGTTAATCTTTTGATTTGCCTCATACTTGATCCCATAATCAATTGTACCCTTCAAGTACCTCACTGCATGCTTTGCAACCATCAGGTGAGCATGTCTCAATGTGTTCAAAGCAAATCAAATATCTGGTCTCGTATTTGTCAAGTAAATCATCTGACGATACGTCGTGGCATCAACCAACTCTAATGAAGAAACACTCAATAGCTTCAGGTTCGATGCCATAGGTGTGGTCATGGACTTGCAGTCCATCATCTTGAACCTCTTCAGGATCTCTACTACATATGTCCCTTTTCCTAGGGATATTCTACCACACCTACATGCCATCATATCCAAGTCCTTCATCTTGAACTCGACAGCAAGTCTTCTTCTTGCAAATTTAATGAGTTCCTCTTTTCTGTGAGGAACAAGCCATCGACATATAACAGGAGCATCACTGGTCTTCCGCCTTCAACCTTGAAAAAAAGGTTGGAATCCTCTTTACTCTTAGTAAAACCTAGAGTCATCAATAACCTATCCATCTTGTTGTACCATGTCGAACCTCAGGATCTTATGCAGTCACTCCCTCTGAAGCGGAGCATCATTCTCCCTCTGTTTTCATACTCTATGCACTGAAACATTCTATATCGGAGTGACAAGTAACTTCCTCTGCTACTAATATTCTATGTATCCATCTAGGATCATTGGATACCAATATCCTCTATCTTGAACTTTTTCAAAAGTTCTTCTTGCATCCTAGACATCATTCTTCTTGAACTGATCTTCCATTTATTCTTGGTTACTTCTTCATAGCTGGAAGGTTCTGCATCAATGATGTCATTGCATTCGTCATATTATTCTTTATCTGTCGTCACTTGTTCTTCGGAACAAGTCCCATCCTTCTTTGCTTGTAAGCGGTTTTACGCAATCTTTCCTACAAGTCAAATGCATTTGTATGGTTAGAAACATTTCGTAAGGAATATTCATAATGGAAAATTCTTATGCATAAATATATGATCATGCAACTATTTTAGCCAATACAACATTCATCCATATCTCACAGAAACTTTCTAGATGCCTTCCATCTCTACCATAACAACATTGAGATTGTGCACTAATCCAATATGTCAGTAAAGAGGTTTCATTCTAGATAAGTAGCAATGGAGAGTTGTATATCACCATGAGCTACTTACCCATCACATGCATATTAGTAGTATACTGTCATTAATGCAAACATTCTATCATGCATAATACATCAACTGAATATAAACAAATGCATAACAAAAACAATATCATGAAATGGCAATTGAATACTTATCTTTATTTGTTTTGTGGGTAGACTCCTTCTTGATCCTTTCACTTCATCATCTTCTTCATTCATGACTTCATCATTTCTTATCCAAATTTTCAAGATGGATAAGAGGTTCTTCAAGAATTGAGTCCTTCATATTTCTCATCGCTTGAGGGATCTTATTTCGATGGTGAGAGCTTGATCTTCAGTTGCTCCCATATTCTCTTCTCTTATTATGAGTCGAGCTTCTTCTTATTTCTAGATTCTGCTGAAAGTAATCACTTCCTTCTGGCACACATTCCTTGCATGAATTAATTCCATGATGCTGGGAGAGCATTCAAGGTGGCTATCACCACTGTTGGAGACATTTACCACCTTACACACTCATTTTGGTCAATTTTTCCTAGTTAAACCACTATCCTAAGTATTATTGACTTAATTGACATCAAAGGAGCACTAGATGACATCAGCTAGATCACACCCATGCCTACCTTCAGTCAAGGAGGCTAACTTATCCTTCTCCTAAATTTGGGGAGGCTAACTGGAGCACTCCGAGGGTGATCTGAGTGTCATTAATGCCCCATATTTCTAAATAATGGTTACAATCAATTAAACAGAGAAGTGAAGGTGCCCTCCATCATTAAATTGATTATTTATTGATTATTTAATGAACTAGAGTCAACATAGGCGCCTCCAACCACTTTTGATGTTCAGTTACACTTCAGTTAACCTCATCGGGGTTCATCGGAGTCATTGATGCGCTACCACTTGTTGGTTGGTTTGCTGTGACATGTGTCTGACCTACTTTCAGTTAGACTCAATCATTTATTGCACTCTGACTCCAATTAGGGCTCAGTTGAGTCAATTAGGGTTTTGATCAGTGGTTAACTTGAGTGTTGATTGTGGCTTACATTTAGTTAATCTAGACTCACTCATTCAATTCGAATGGCCTCCTTGGGAATTCAAATTGCTTTGCCATTCATGCTTGCAGCATGATCTTGTATTGTATTACTCATTCTTTGTGTGAATATATGGAGCGGCTACTCATTTTGTAGCACAATTACACCATTTTCATGACTTATTGTTATTAATCTTTGATGAGACTTGTGTTTAGTCCCTAGATTACTGTGATAGATTAATATGGTATCAGAGCTCATGACGGGATGAAGCTCAGATCTCTCAAAAACAAGGTTTTTGACAGATCTTACATGAAAATTGAGCAATAGCTCAAAAATCCAGCACTACACCAGAATCCAAGGATTATCACTTAATACCCCAAGTAAAGAACTTGTTGATCAAGCTTGCTTGATTGACTATGATGGGTGTAATGAAATCCTAAAATGTGCAAGTTGTCCGACCTTACATTGCCCTTTTTGTTGTGATTTTCAGGTTTTTGACAGGTGAAAGCATTCGCTCCAGTAGATTCAAATGGCTTCTTCCGTAGATATTTTGACTCCATTCAATTTCCACTCATGGAAAGGAGACATGGAGATCTAGCTATGCTCCAGAGGACTCTATAGGGTGACCATGGACACTGAAGAAGAGCTTGGTTCTACAATAGACAAATCTAGATTCTTGAACAAGAAGGATGAAGCATTCAGATTCTTGTGCCTCTCTGTTTCTTGGGATCTTCTTTTCCATCTTTCAAGATTGAAGACTCCAAACGAAATTTGGGACAAATTGGAAGCCCTGTATGGAAAGCAGGATTATTTGAGAGTTTACCAGCTCGAAATTAAATTGAGGTCTCTCCAGCCTTCCAATTTCGAAACCTTGAATGACTTTTTTACAAAGTTCAAGCATATTGTCTTACTGTTGAAGCAATGCAAAGTGGAGAAAGAGGATGATCAGCTCATCCTTTCCATACTCTCCAAACTTGGAGCTGCTTATTTAGTTTTTGTCTCTACATTCCATGTGGGGAAGCTCACAACCCCTGGATGGAAGATTCCTACACTCAATTCCTTCATTGAGTCCCTAACAAGTGAACATGATAAGCTTGTCCAAATGGGGATCATCAGATCCTACCGTGATCAAGCCCTCCATGTCTCAGGGCCCAAAGATCTGAAGGGTAAAGGAAAGAAACAGAAGAACCCAAAAACTAAATTCAAAGCTCCTAAACCTAAAGTTGAAAACCAGCAGCATGATGAGTCTTCGGGCTCAAACAAGAACAAAGAGAAAGGGCATCATGGAAAGGAAAAAGTCAAATGTTCATACTGCGGGAAAGGCTTCCACCCTAAACATCCCTGCATGAAGAAGAAGCTTGATGAAGCTACCTCTCTCCTTGAGAGAAATCACATCAATATTCCAGAAATATTTCGGAGGAGAGATCAGCAAGATCGCGAACCACGGCATGAAAAAGGTCATTTCCTCATGGCAAGCACTTCGAATTCCAAATCACTCTTGATTGATTCTAGAGATTCGAACCACATGATGGCTGAAAGAGCCTCCTTTTCATCCTTGGAGACCATAAAATCCATCCCCATCCACATGGGAGATGACTCCACCATCATTTTAGAAGGACAAGGTACGGTTGATCTTGAGAATGGCTATTTTTCAAATGTTTTGTATGTACCGTATCTGCCATCAAATTTCCTTAGTGTCTATCAGATGACACATACAAGAGTGCCTAAGATAGTATCTTTCATCCCAAATGATGTTGATATAATGGAACTTGCATCCGGGAAACTCATTGCTAAAGGCCTTGCAAACCATCATGCAAAAGCCTATGAGTTCTCCCACTTTGTGGTGGATGCAAAGCCCACTGCCTTGCTAACTCATGGAAATGAAGTTAGTAGGCTGTGGCATGAAAGGTTTGGCCATATAAATTTCAAATATTTGGAGCAATTATAGAAAAACTCCATGGTTGAAGGCCTCTCGGTCATCAAGGAAACCACTGGAATTTGCAAGGGATGTGTGGTTGGAAAACACCCTGAGCATAAGTACGATCGGGGGAAGGCAAACCGAGCTACATGCATATTGAGGCTGATACATTCTGATATCAGTAGTTTGATTCCTATCACATCCATGAATGGATCAAGGTATCTTCTGAATTTTATTGATGATTTTTCAAGGTACACATGGGTCTTCTTTCTCAAAAAGAAGTCTGAAGTATGTGAAAAATTCTCTGAACTGAAGGCCTTGATCGAGAATGCCTCTGGGCTTAAGATCGAGATCTTGACATCTGATAATTGTGGGGATTATTTCAGTAATTATTTTCTGCACATATTCTCCCAAATTGGTATTCAGGTTCAACATTCAATTCCCTACACTCCCCAGCAGAACGGTGTAGCGGAAAGGAAGAATCGGTCTCTCAAGGAGTTGACCACCTGTATGTTGGAATCAAATAAGTTGGCCACAAATTTGTGGGATGAATCCATGAATTCTATAGAATAAATTTAGAACAGAATGTCACAGTCATCTATGAAATTTAATACCCCTTTCGAATCATGCTTCGGACACAAGCCGAATGTGTCGAACCTGCGGGTGTTTGGGTCCACTGCATGGGCCCGAATTCCACTTGATAAAAGTAGGGCTTTGAAACCACAAAGCATAGAATGTCTATTTATTGGGTATCCTAATGAATCAAAAGGTTTCAATCTAATAGATATCAAAACAAAATATATCATCATCGATAGAAGTGTCAAGTTCGATGAGCCTCTTCAGGAGGTGGAACTAGTGAAGGAGAAAACTGCTGAATTTCCTTCCTATTCTACTGAATATTTGAATGATTAAATTGGGGGTGATGAACCTAATTTGGATCCTCTGATTTCTGATATCAGTGTGCATCAAACATCATATGCTGAATCAGAACCTAAAGTACAAAATCATCTTCCCACATGGGCCCGACAGACACTCTCCTCCGCAGGAGATAACATTGGAAATCCGGATGATCCAAGGAGAACCCGGTCTGATTTCCAAAGAGTAGGTATTGTGCTCTCTTGTCCTGATAATTTTCTGTCTGAAAATTGTTATTTGATGATTATTTCAGACCCAAAATTCTACTTCCATTCTCGGAAGGATCCAAGATGGCAAGTTGCCATGGATGAAGAGATGAATTCTCTTCAGAAAAACACTACTTGGGAGCTAGTTTCTCTTCCTACGGGAAGGAAATTGGTCCAATGCAAGTGGGTGTTTCAGAAAAAGGTTGCTACTGATAGAAGAACCTAAAAATATAAGGCAATTTTGGTGGAAAAATTTTTCTCTCAGGTCCAAGGTGTGGACTACCATGAGACCTTTGCACCAGTTGCAAAAATAGACTCCATCTACCTAGTTTTGGCAATTTCGACATCTAAGCACTAGGAAGTGCATCATATGGATGTTAAGTCAGCCTTTATGCATGGAGATATTCATGAGAAGATATATGTGAAGCATCCTGGGGGCTACATCTCTGATCCATATTTGGTTTTCAAGCTAAAGAAGTCACTATATGGGTTAAAACAGGCCCCAAGAGAGTGGTATTCCAAGATGGATGCCCTCCTTCTCTCTCAAAACTTCCAAAGGTGTAGATCAGATCCAAATGTGTATATACAGAATTTTGATGGTCATTTGATTATTATTTTTTTATATTATGATGACTTACTGATCACAGGTAGCACAGTTGCTTCCATTTCAGCCATCAAAACTGCTCTCCACAATGCCTTTGAAATGAGCGATTTGGGGCTCCTAAAACAATTTTTGGGGCTCGAAATTGAACAAAATTATTATGGGATAATGGTCACTCAGTAAAAATACATATCAGACCTATTATTCAAGTTTAACATGGCTGAATGTAGGCCTACACCATTCCCTTTCCTTTCAGGGATCAGCCTTGAAGAAGGAAAAAGCACACCTCCGATGGACTACACTATCTATCGACAGCTGATTGGTAGCTTGTTGTACTTGACACATTCTCGGCCTGATATATGTTATGCCATGAATGATGTATCAAGATACATGCAGCAGCCTCATTATATTCATTGGAAGGCATCCAAGAGGATCCTCCAGTATATTCAGGGAACCAAGACCTACGACATTCACTATGTTGCAGACTCCGAGCTAGAGTTGGTTGGATACACAAATTATGATTGGGTGGGTGATTCTATTGATCAGAAGTCTACTTCTGGATATGTATTCATGTTTGGTGGTGGCCTCATTTTCTGGTCTAGCAAAAAGAAAGCTGCCATAGCATTATCTCCAGCAGAGGCCGAGTATCAAGGAGCGATGAATGCTTGCATCCAAGCAGTTTGGTTGCAAGGAATTCTTTCAGAGTTTGATCTTGGTAGTACTTTGTCCATTGTCCTATTTTGTGACAATCAAAGTGCTATTAAGATATCCACTGATCTAGTTACCACACAGAGGACCAAGCATTTAGAGATCCACATGCACTGTATTAGGGAGCTAGTGCATGACAGGACCATGAGTCTACAATACTGCCTGACTAATGAGCAGATTGTAGACATATTTACCAAGAGATTTTCAAAAAATAAGTTCACTTACCTCCATTCACTATTTGGGGTGAGTTCATCAAGGTGATCAGACTACTTTCAGTGTTTAGGTTGAGGGGGGGTTTTTCCCACTGGGTTTTCCCTCTTTTCCTCACTTAGTTTGTTTTTTAGCATTATTTCAGTTTCAGCATTGTACAGGGTGACCTATGGCCTTAGCTATCGAGGCCCTAGCATTTTTATGCATTTTATGTTTTCTAACTCCTCCTGAGTACAGCTTAAGGGGGGGTGTTGGAGACATTTACCACCTTACACACTCATTTTGGTCAATTTGGCCTAGTTAAACCACTATCCTAAGTATTATTGACTTAATTGACATCATAGAAGCACTAGATGACATTAGCTAGATCACACCCACGCCTACCTTCAATCAAGGAGGCTAACTTAGCCTTCTCCTAAATTTGGGGAGGCTAACTGGAGCACTCCGAGGGTGATCTAAGTGTCATTAATGCCCCATATTGCTAACTGATGGTTACAATTAGTTAAACAGAGCAGTGAAGGCACCCTCCATCATTAAATTGATTATTTATTGATTATTTAATGAACAGGAGTCAACAGAAGTGCCTCCAACCACTTCTGATATTCAGTTACACTTCAGTTAACCTCATCGGGGTTCATTGGAGTCATTGATGCACTACCACTTGTTGGTTAGTTTGTTGTGACATGTGTCTGACCTAATTTCAGTTAGACTCGGTCATTTATTTCACTCCAACTTCAATTAGGGCTCAGTTGAGTCAATTAGGGTTTTAATCATTGGTTAACTTGAGTGTTGACTGTGGCTTACATTCAGTTAAGCTAGACTCACTCATTCAATTTGAATGACCTCCTTGGGAATTGGAATTTCTTTTTCATTCACACTTACAGCATGATCTTGTATTGTATTGCTCATTATTTGTGTGAATATACAGAGAGGCTACTCATTTTGTAGCACAATTACACCATATTAATGACTTATTGTTATTAATCTTTGATGAGACTTGTGTTTAGTCCCTAGATTACTGTGACAGATTAATAACCACTTCTGCATTCTCCACTTCTTATTCTATTGCTTCAAGCTATTCTTTGTTTTGAGAGACCCTCGTAAGGTATGACTATATGGTCTCTGCATTCTGGATATTCACATTCTTCAACTGTCTTCTCAAAGTCATATTCTAATTTATGTTCTTCTCTTCAAATATTTTGGTTAAGGAATCAAACATCTTTGGTGTCTTTAGGGAAGACACTTGTGGTACAAGTTGATCTGTGATTGAATCAGCAATGATCTTCTTGGCCTTAACCAAGTTCTTCTTGTGTAAGGCTTTGAGCCTCATCTCCGTCTGGAACTGGAACGTCTCTACTCATGTAGGTATCTGATTCATTTTCTTCAGAGAGATCAAATACTTCCATGCTTGGAAGTTTTCAACTTCACCAAGCTTATCATCAATCTGAATCGATAGATCATTTTGAAATGAGAACCTCAAATGAAAATAGCAAAAGATTAGATCTTACCGATCTGAGGTGTCCATCCTAGTTCCGGAGCTGGCTGATCTAGGGTTTGTCAGATAAACCCTAATTTTCAAAACTTGGAATATTTCAGATCTGATTGGATAGAAATATAGATCTATTCAAGTTGAGCAGTCCAATGTACTCCTTTTTTGAAAACAGTGAAGAGAAGCTCCCAGAACAGGAAGCCCTAGTTTTCCAATTTCTTCTACAGAAATTCCTGGTGCTATTTCTATGGTATCTCTGAAATTACTACTCTTTGGTGTCTAAACATTTTCACTGAGATATCCTCTCGTGTCCCTGTTCCAACACCATAGGTTTTATCGGAATTGGTATCACCAATTGGGACTTATGATCGGTTTCCCAAAGTGACCTGTTTCAAGACTGTTCAGCATAGCGAAGTTGTACGGACTACTATGTGTCACTTTTTCATCTTCTCGGTCTAAAACATGGACCATAGAAATTAAATTCTATGCCCTTTCTATAAAATCTTCATAAATTTCATTTGGACCTTTGTAGCCCAAGATATAGCAATTCTCCCCATGTGTCCTGTTTAGGGATGAATCCTGGAAGAGGTTGGAACCCTAATGTGCAGGGATCATATCTCCTATAATATAGTGAATCTAAGGCTGAATTTTGGATATAGTGTAAAACAGAATTTTATCTTCATCGTGTGAAATTTTCAGCTCCTGATCCTTCTCCAAGCCTGAGATATAGCAAATATACCAAAACGTATTAGTTTTAGTATTTTAGGGTTTTTCCAGCCCGAGGTCAAACTAGGGTTTGACTTTCCCGGAGTTTCACCCAACCAAAAATCTCGACCCGGGTCTATAAACATAGATTTTTATGAGGAGATAAATCCTATGCTGGGCTCACTCAAAAAATTCCTCTTCTGTAAGAATCCCTAATTTCCCGCACCAAAAACTGAAAATGTCTAGAATCGAATTTTGCTTTGACAGAAAGATGCACCCTTCAATGGAGAGTCATCCTAGCATACTTTTCCTGATGGATTGTGGAGAGAGACCCAAAAAGTAAGAATCCCTAGCTTCTGTAGCTGCACAATGTCTTCTTCTCAGGTTAGCTCTAATACCATGTTAGATTTTTATCATTCAAGCTAGCATTATCTTAGGATATTTAACTGAGAGAATAACATGCACAACAATAAACACAAGAGACAAGAGACACAAAGAATTTTCCTCGGGGAAACCATAAAGGAGAAAACCCCAAAAATTCCTTAGAGATAGAATGAGCACCAATAGCAGCATTAAAACCTGAAAACAGAAAATATGATCTCCACAACTTGTCCTCTCTCACACACTTGAGAGAGCTTCTCCTCTCTCACTCATGCGCCCCAGTGAGTGAGTGTGTGTGTGATAAATAGAGAGGCTCACTCTCTATTTATATTCTTTCATTCACTTGATGTCCACTTTAACATGTCAGCCCCACTTAACAATCACTTACTAGAGCTGACATCTCTAGGAGAGTCTAATAACCCTAGTGCCCCACAACTGTGGGGACTTTGCCCTCCGATCAACAAGGAGGGTTAACCTTGACACAACTGTTGGGACTATTGCCCCGACTTACAATGGAGGGTTAACCTCAATGACTTTTCATGACTTGTTACTGATTGAATCTCTCGATTGGAACATCAAGGCATGACATGACTCAATTACATTATAGATACTTCCTGAAATAAACATCGGGGTACAATACATAATATATACAAGTGAATACATTCTGAAGTTACAAATACATCAACATTCATATCGTCTTTCACAAAGTACAATTCTATCCATGTGATTACAATGATTTGATGTCAAACATGGTAGAAACCACTTGATTACAGGTCAATGATGTGAATCGTTAACAAGTGCAAGGGAAATCACCATTGATGTCAATAATTCCCACGGTACCCTAGTACAATCTCCTGAGTGTGAATAGATGATTTGAGGTCAAACACTTAGTCGAATATATCGATCAAAGGTCAATGATGTGAAACTATGTTGAGATTGAGAGAATCTTTCATTAAGGCATATAGACCTGAAGGTACTAAACTTGTTTCTAAGACTAATTCTTGGATGATGAGCTGATGTCGACAGGAATAGTCTCGTCGAAGGAGGGCCATGATTAATCCTACATTGACGACACAAAATTCGGAACAAAGTTCTAGAATTTATTAGTTGATGTAACCATAGAATGACACAAAGGCTTCTTTGATTACATAGGTAAACTTTCAACTTCCCTTTGAACATCGGGCGGCACGACCGAAGACTTGGCAACATTGACTAAACCAAACAGATACCAAGACATAATGTAGTGGCAAACAATGCATTCTTTGAAAGACTCAAAGGAGTGACATGACTCATGAAAGTGGATTGACTTGGAAGTCAACTGAATACCAAATTGACTAAATGAGATGCGGACAAGTGCCATGTTCAAAGGTGACTAGTAATTGCCATTTTTTTTGCAAAATGAATTGATTTCCCCATCATGATTGATGAGTGCCTCTTTTCATTTTTACGATTCCAAAGAGGGTAACAAACACTCATTGTAGCTTATCGAAAGACAAGTACATTCTCATATATTTTACGAACCTAAGAACGGAGGGGTTCGTTCCCAAAATAGGGTCTCTCAGTGTTTAGTTTAACGAGTCCATTGACAGTTAACTCGGTATCATTCATGTTTAGAGAGTCTGAACGAAAACGGAAGAAGACTCCAAAGGGTCCTTTTACGTAACTAGTCAATATGAACTGAAAAATAGATAAATTACCGTCAGAAAGACGACTCTTCAAGTACTTTTATGAGCAAGAAGAAGACAAGTTCGCTCGACAATATTTTCACATTTAGGGAGTCCGAAAAGAGTTTAAAGAAGACTCCATTAGGGTTTATTTTTGCGATGAGCGAGTTTTACGAGCCTGATAAGAAGCGAAAATGACTCTAAACTTTGATACTAGGTTTAAAGAGCATGATCAAAGTGTCAAAATGAATGCTCAATGACTTTTTCCATTTTGCGGAAGTATGAAAAAGCAAAAAACAAACTTACCCATAGAAAATATTTTTCATTTCTATCCCTACAAAACTTTTAAAAGGCCATTAGTTCCCAAAAGAATATTTAAAATTGACTTTTATAAACTATAGAAAGTGCATTTTAAATGAAAATGATTTAAAAATATTTAAAATAATATAATAACCCTAAAAATATTTTATAAAATGCAAAGTAAATAGTAAAAACCAATTCATTTACCAGATACCAAGTCTTGGAGAGCATTTTGGGAGAATTGGTGTGTAGATTTCAGTTGGAGATTGTGGAGCTGTTACCCGTCCATTTTCTGAGCCATCAGTTTCAGGTAAGAGCTAGAATCCTTCTCTTCATTTCTATGGTTTCCATTTTTCATTTCCATGCATTTTTATTGGTTTTGGGGGTTTTTAATCCAAGCCTAAAAAACGCATCCTAGGTAAAGCTACTAGCCTTTGCGGGAGGAGCGGTGCTCGATGACAACTGTGTTTTTTAAGCTCGCACGGGTAGTAGAACCGATATGTCATAAGGGGACAGGAGCAATGTCGGCCATGGTGCCCAAAACATGGATTCCCTAGCAAAAATAGAGGATTTTAAGCATTTCTAAAGATTGGATATATGTCTAAATGCTCCATTAATTGTTTTTTATAGATCATTTTGATCAAAATGGTGACTTGGAAAGAGAGGCAACATGAATATGAAAATTCTCGTGCTATGAGAATGCATCTTCCATAGCTTCCCTATGAGTTTGTTTCCTCTTGAAATTCTTCCATGCTCTCAGCATGATATCACATGTACGATTACTGGAGTACATCCTGTGGATGTGGAATCCAGAACAACAACATTTTGAGCTAGGACCCCACATTCTCACTGTGGAGGTGGAGGACATTTAATTTTTTACCGGACTATCTAGGCATGGAGTTCCTATCTCTTTGACTGGCTCCCGAGGGGGAGATATTACTACATAGGAACTTATTGTTCGCCATTGCTATCCAAGGACCAAGATGTTGGGTAAGAAGATATCGATTAAGGAGGTGATGGACTTATCCCTTCGGACCATTCTATTCACTATGCAGAGGGTTGTTGGGAGCCAAGGGGCTCATCTAGCATCTCGGGTGCATATGATGTATGCCCCGGAGGCCATGGTACCCACAGTGTTTGACTGATCCAAGGCATTGTTTCTCGTGTTCAAGGATCAGCTGAAAAAATGTGAGCAAGGAGAGCTCAAATAGTTTGGGTATCGGACTATCCTAGCATGTTTCTTCTTCAAGAGGGTACCTCTTCTGAGACCACAGGTGATCTTTACTAAACATAGGGATCGAGAACCCTGCATGCTGCGGTGGGTGGAGATCATGGCCCGCACAGGAGGTGGCAGAGCCAAGGTCAAATATGGGGCTCCCTTCTTCCATTGGTTGAACGACCAGATCCTCATGATTGAGGACTATGCCTATGTTGGGACCGACTTTCGAGGGGATATAGATCTACCACTACCATCCGGTTCTTAGTGGGGTGACATCGGTAAGAAAATGCTCAAGATATTGATGTATTTTTGTATTTTCATGTTTTATGCTTTTTATAGATGATAACAAGACCTAATTTTTTCATGCAAACATTGGAGATGCATGTCATGGGGGTTCATCCCCAATGCATAGTAGAGCAGGAGCTCGCTTTGTACATAGAGGTGATGATGAGCTATTTGAGCTAGAGGAGAACCTCGATCTATTGACTTTGGACATCCCGGATGTTGCAATAAATGACCTCCCTAGGAGGTTTCAAAGACATATTGTGGGAGTGTCAAGACGCTTCAGTCGCTTGCTATGTAGGGTAGAAAGGGCTATTATGCGCTACCACGAGCACCATTAGGGTGGTCTGCATGATGTATCACTAAAAGGTTGCCAGCTTTAGGATTTTTTGTATCATCTTGTATACCTGAAAACCAGAGTGCTTCGGATGGGGTCTCGTGACCATATTTTTGTAAAAACACTTTATATATATAGATATACAGACTCAGTTCCAGTGTTTATATGTGTTTCAAATGGACCAATTGTATTTACATGAGTTTTATGTGTCTTCTATAGTTTATTTTACTTTACAATGGACCATGTTTTATTTTTGAAAGTTATGAATGGGAGATATACCAGTCTAGAATGTAGTTTCCTAATGAGTCAACAACCATATTATCAGACCTAGGGATATGCCTCTAAGTGATGAAATCGAAATTCCTCTCTAATAGACACACTCTTTGAAAGAGACAAAGAAGTGTGGGGTTCCTGATGGTATAAACGTGATTTAAATGAAAAACCACAAGTTGAGAGTCCATAAATACTACCAAATAATGAATGTCTCAAGATGCATCCTCGGTGAGTAAACCTATCACTTCCTCATACTCGATGATGTTGTTGGTAGCCTGACCAATACAAACTGCTCTTGAACTAACTAAGTCATGATCTTGGGAATACAAAACCCAAGTAGCTGAAGCAAGTTTCAAGGTATGACGGCAAGCACCATCAGCAAAACCATAAAAATCCATCCTATCTGCATAACCAAAACATGGTATAAATAGTATGGACAACAAACTCAAAGCCACATTTAAAATTCCAAAACACACTAAAAAGTTAGATAATATACATATATACAATGTACCATTCATAAATGACTTAAGCATAGTACCTCTTCAGGTACAACCCATTGTGAGGTTGCACAAAGGGTATTGCGACGTATTCTATGAGCTCGTAAGCCCCTTTCTCTAAGACCTTACTAATGACAAAGGGACCATACCACATAGATTCAAACTTTCCCTTCCCTAGTTTATCATGTCTCTGATCATAAGTTAGGACTAGGTCACCTTCATGGAAAACACGAGGCTAAACAGACTTATCATACTATGCCTTGACACATTTTTTGTGTGCCTCGTTAGCCAAGGAAACATCTCTTCTACTTTAATCAAGGTTGGTCAAGTACAAAAATCTCTCTTCCTCGACGGAAGTGTTTGGGAGAAGTTCTACTATGATTTTAAGTGACAGGATATGACACTCAAGAGGGAGGATAGCTTCTAGTCCATAGACCAACTAAAAGGGTGTGAAACCAGTTGTTGTTTTTACTGAAGTCCTATACACCCAGAGTGCGGTTGGATTTGTGATCTCCAAGCATCCTACGCATCATAGTTTTCAAAACCTTGTTAATGGCCTCTACCTGACCATTAGCCTACGGGTAATACAGAGTTGAGTTTTCATGGAGAAAACCCACCTTGGCACTTAACTCAACCATCATATGATATTGGAAATGAGATCTGTGGTCAATGACTATGCCTTGCGAAACTCCAAACCTAGCTATCACATCGTTGAATAAAAATAGGGTGGTAGTCTTACCATCCTCTGCATATGTAGGCATTGCCTCAGCTCATTTTGTGAAGTAATCTACAGCTACAATGATGTAACCATGCCCCCTGGCTGAGGCAGGATTACAATGCATGAAATCAATACCCCACTTGGAAAAAGGGCCAACTGCAATGACGGGGTGTAAAGGAGCAGGGTGGGTGCATTTTTTTTATAGAAGTGTTGGTTGGGTGGGAATCTCTTAACCACTTCATGACAATCTATAAAGATCGAAGGACAAAAATACCCAGCGTGAAGGATTTTCTAGGATGTAGCCATCCCAGAAATATGACCACCACATGCTCTAGATTGGCAGTCATTCAGAACCTGTTCATCCTCTTCATGTTTAAGGCACCGTCGAAGGATAGATTCAATACCATGTAGATACAACGTATCATTTAGGATGAGATAGTACTTTGCATGGTGACAGATATGATGACGATCATCACGGGATATGTCAGGCTGAAATCTCTGAGTCTGGAGATAGATGATCAAATCTCCATACCATGTATCAGTTGTGCTTATCAAGAACAAAAATTCATCTGGGAATGAATCATTGGGCTCAGCTTCCATCAAGACATAGGGAAGGTCACACATCAACTATGCAAAAACCAAGGATATCTTCAAAGTAGCATTGGCGAACTCAAGATAAAATTCCTGTAAGATAACAATCCAATGGGAATACTTTCCCCTAGTACCTGATGAGTCAGAATGTAGTGCATGGGGTTTTGATCGGCAAACAAAGTTGTAGTACGAAGCATAATGTAATGACTAAAATTTTGTACAGCAGTGACCATAGCCAGAGCTAACTTCTCCACATGCGAGTAACGGGTTTGAAAGTCAATGAGACTCTTACTTAGGTAATATATCATGTGTTCTTGGTCGTTCGGATTTACCTATGCTAGAACCATTCCAGTGGTAGCAGTGGAGGCAGCAACATATAACATAAATTCTTTTGAATAATCTGGGGGGTACAACAATGGTGAATGGGTCAGAGCATGTTTCATATTATCAAAATCTCATTGGGCTTGGTCATCCCAGAAGAACAAAGTGTCCTTCTTCAGGAGATGCATATAACCATGTGTTTTCTCTACGAAGTTGTATACAAAATGGTGAAGAAATTTTTCCTTCCCATGAAACTTTGGATTTCAGTGATGTTTGTCGAGGTAGGTAAGGCCAGAATAGCAGCAATTTTCAATGGATCAATCTAGATGCCATCTTTGGAAACCAAAAATCCAAGAAGATGTCCAGTCTCAACACAAAAGACACATTTGTGTGGACTAAGCCGAATATTATAATGATAACACCTAAGGAAAATGTCTCTAAGGTTCCCTGGATGGTCCTCCCGTTGTTGTGAATGAGTAGGGAGATCATCAAGGTACGGCTCCACGATGTGATCGATATCATGAAAAGCATAGGACATGGCATGCTAGAATGTAGCTGTGGTGTTTTTTAGGCCAAAAGGTAACTTTCGATATGCGAAGGTTCCCCACATGAAATTGAATGTCGTTTTATGTTGATCGACGGGTAGAATCTCTATCTAATTGTAGCCAGAAAAGCCATCCATAAAAGAAAAGATGGAGCTCCCATCACATTTATCGATGATCTGATCGATGCGTGGAGTAAGGAAATTGTCCTTAAGACAAGCCTTATTTAAGTCTCAAAAATCAATACAGACTCTAAGAGTTCCCTGCTTCTTAGCCATGGGTACAATATTAGATACCCATTCCATCAGGGGTACGGGATAAATAAACCCCAGATTTAGAATTTTTTCCACTTCAGCTTTAATAGTTGCAGCCTTCCTAGGATGGACTTGACGTAATTTTTGCCGGATAGGTTTTGTCATGGGATAGGTTCTAATATTGTGTACAACAATGGCTGGATCGATCCCAGGCATTTCCTCATACGTCCAGGCAAAAATATCATGGAATTATTTGAAAAGGGCTCTATAACTTTGAGTTTCCTCTGTTGATCAGTTTTGTCCTACATGAACATGCTCAACAATTCCAAGCTTGGATGATATGTCAATCGGGGTTGTCTTAGTGATGTTGCAAATATTTCCTTCGAAATCTGTGTCTCGCAACAATACAGGCGTTTGCAGATCGCTGACAATATCAGTACTAATAAGAGATACCAGGTAAAAGTCTACATAACTGGAATTGGGAAGAAAAGAAGATCAATGATGGTGATCTTCCCATATGGGTTCATCCAGACTCATGATCTCCATGATGGACTCATCTGAAGCAAAATTCTACAAGAGATATTCTAGAGTAGAGAGGGATGGTTCTAGCCAGTAGGGAAAGTGGTAAGGATCTGAAGCCACTAGATGAAGATCATCAGAATGGATGTTGGAAGCATATTGAGCAGCATCATAAAGTTCTTTATAAGGGCCAAGAAGGGATGACTCAACAACTTCTTTTCCTTTATGACAATAGCCAGTCATGGAAATCATGTTCATGGTCGCCAATTCCATACTAGGAGGGGCTGAGGGAAACACTCCCATGAGGCTTGAATCCTCCAGAATACCTACCCCAATCGACTGATAAGGAGGAGGGGGATGACCAAGCATAGGGATGTTGTTTGCGGTGGGAGAAGAAACATCTAGTGAACAAAAGTCAAGTTAATCGATAGTTAAAATCTTCCCCAAATGAATAAATTGGAGAGTTCGAAAGACTATCGAAGCGAGGGCAGTCATAGCATAGAACCAGTTTCTCCCCAATAGAATATTGTAATCCAACGGGGCATCAACTTCTTCCACTTGAATGGAAACAGTCTTTCCCCCAAGCTCGACTGAAAGGGATGGCAACAGACCATGAGGTTGGAAACCTAGTCTATCGAAATATTTTAAGGTTGCAGGTGACTTTGTAAGTTCAGGAGAACCAATGGATCTCCAGTAGGATATAGACAAAACTGAGGTTGAATCTCCCTCATCCAAAATGGTCTGATGGAACTTTCTCCCAACTACTCTCATCGCGATCTGAAACACGATTTGGTGGGGTAACTTGGACTTATAATTAACCACATTGAAATGAATTAGATTAGTGTTATCAGGGTCTAAAGCTCATAAATCAATCAACAAGTTCTTATGTTGTGTAGGACAACTTTGGAGCACCTCCAGGGTAGACATCGTACAGGGTGCCTGAACCAAATCTTCTACAACGTTGTAGAACTATGCAACTCGGGAATTGGGATTAAATACAGCCTTCTTGAGGGTATCCTTAGGCGGGCGTAAGATCAAGTCGATATTATGTTTCTCAATGATAAGAGGGCCATTAGACGAAGACGAAGAAGAACTAATGGGAGGAATTTTCTCGAGAGAAGGGTTTTCATCCTTCTTCTCTATAGGTTTTTCATATGTCTGATTACGAGTGGTCAAACTAATGGTTTTGGAGGAAATCATTTTCATTTCTTCAGTATAATTAGAGGTCCCTTGATTAGACATGTGATCTATCAATTGTTGGTGAGACGGGAAGGGATCGGTAAGCACTAGAGGTGTAGGGTTACTCTTCAAAAATTTACTAATCTCTTCATGGCGAGGGAAATCCTTTATGAAGTGATCACCACCAAACAACAGGAAGGGGTACTTGGCATTTCTCTTTCCTTTATGATAATTCTCCTTGGTCGTATCCTTGGGATTCTCCTATTTGTTTACAGGTTTTTTATTTTTCCATTTACCTTTCTTCTTGTTACCGGGTGTCTACATAATTTGGATATCATTTACCTCGGTAGAAACCATAGGAGTAGAAGGAGCATCAATAGAAGTACTATGTTTCTTGGTAGGCTTGGGTACTAACAAGAGCTATATTGAACTGACAATCCCATCAACAGGAGTTTCTTCGGGTGACTTGGCAGGGTTTGTGCTGGGATGAGGAGCTTGAGGGATTAGGTCATACATAGTTCTAGATTGGGAATATACCAAGTCCAGATAATGAGCGCGCCTGATAGCCTACTCTTCAGTAACAGCACCACCCATAGCCACATCTCAGGCAATCGGAGGCAACAAGGATTTCGTGAACCAATCGGATAATAGTTGGTCCAGGATGGGAGCTTTAATGAGTCGTCTCCACCTTCTCCACTCATGAATATGGTCTGATATATGTGTGGAATTATTTTAATGAAGCGAAGTTAAAATGTCCGTACCCATTTCATAACGAATGGGTAGTTGAAAGTGTGTGAGAAAAATAGTTGCCAATGAGCTAAAATCCACAAACGAATGTTGTGGAAGTTCAATGTACCACTTTGCAGTTGTACCAGTCAAAGTTCATTGAAAGAGTCCCAAACAAATAGAGTCATCCATCAAGGAGTTGGAAGAACACCATAGATGGAATGTCATGACATTATTTTTGGGATCATCTCCCTACTTCGCATCAAACTTCGGAATGTCTGATGGTAACTTGGTTGGAATAGTAGGACACAAAGGGTTATGTTGAATGGGTTCATTAATCAACTTGGACAGATCGAGAAAGTCCAAAGTTTCCAAGAACAAAAGTTTCTGATTAGGTTCAATGTACTGGTAGTATTGATAAGGCATATGCATACCAATAGGACCATAAGTTGACCGATACACTGGATGTTGGGCTGGTCGATAAGCTAATGATCCTCCTAAAGATATTCACGAAGGGGGTGGACCTCCAGGGGGAGGGCCACCCAGAGGTGGTGGACCTCCAGGTGGTGGTCTGCCAAGTGGTGGTCCCCCAGAAGGTGGACCTCCAGGTGGTGGTCCCCCAGAGGGTGGACCTCCAGGTGGTGGAACTCCCAAAGGTGGTCCTCCGGGTGGTGTTCCTCCTGAAGGTGGACCTCCAAGTGGTGGGCCTCCGGGTGGTGGCCCTCCGAGTGGTGGTCCTCCATAAGGTGGACCTCCATTAGGTGGGCCTCCACTAGGTGGGCCTCCACTATGTGGGCCCCCACCAGGTGGTCCTCCAAAGGGTGGGCCACCATAAGGTGGTCCTCCAGAGCCTCCAATAGTATGAATAGGTATTCCTCCCATTATTGGCATGTAGGACCAATTAGGTTTTCCCCACGGTGTAAAAATGTTTCCAGGGTAAGGGATTCCATGATACATAGCCCATGTAGATGTAGGTTGATAATTTATGCTTCCTATAGGTGGTTAATTTCCTAGGTAAGAGTAGCCCCAAGAAATTTGGTTGACTACAGGTTGTACCCCTAAGGGTTGACCTGAACTTGACGGAGGGTTTACCAAATTGCTGTTGGTGGGAGGTGTTAGGTCATGATTTTGTCTTCCCTTGTTTCATGATTTTTATTTATGTTTTTTAACCTTGCTATTACTTTTTGTTTCTAGAAATTTTGTTGATAGAGATAATTTTGATTTTAAACTTTTAATTTTCATGATTTTTTATTTTTTAAGCTTATTTTTACAAATTTTGCTTTAATTTCATAGTTGAGGGGTTTTATAAGGAATATATGGATTAATGAGGTTTATAAATATCATTAAGGTTAAATTAGACCCATAAACCAAGTTTTAACTCTTATCATTGGCTTAACCATGTGAAATCATTTTATTGGACTTTCTTGTAGCGCAAGACCAAAATAGATACACTAGAGCGCTACAAGAAAATCGTGAATGCTAAAATCATTATTTTTTGGTCCAATTTCTTCGGGATTCTTATCTATGAGGTGTCAATCATATTATTTGATGCAGTTGATATGTGTCCTCCATGGTTTAATCATTGAAACAGGTAGATGATTATCATAAGGGAAAGATCGTGGCGATTTCATGCAAAGCAGGTAAAATGATGACAGTGAGTTGAATGAGACAAAGATTTTTGGGAATATGTTTCTTATCTGAAGGACATGAAGAATATTGAAGATCGTGATGAGAAGACAATGCTGAGAATTCAGTATCTTTCAACTGAACGAAAAATTAGGGCTTTTCAGAAGCAGCTGTTTGGAGTGGTCTAGATGGTTAGAGACAGGTGGAGCATGCATTTCGACACTTAACCATTGAAATAACTACATTCCAATGCTCGTATTGGTCTTCTAAATAGTTAGCCCGCATGCCATTGCTAGGGTTTTCTAAATTTGGGGCTTTTCTGAAGAAATCATTAATGATAAAATTCAAAGGAAGAATATGAGTTTTTCACCTAATACATTTTAAATGATGAATTATTAGCAAATAATCTCAAAGTATTCATCAATTAAATAGTAAATTCATAAGCAAAGCTTGTTGGAGTTTCTTGAACTGTATGTTAGGTCAGTCTGTCGTGATTTGGAGATATTTAGATTGTGGCATATCGATAGGAGCTGTTAAACCTTAGTAAAAATGAAGAAAAGTGGAAAAACAAACAGGGTAGAGCCCTCAGACCTAGGGTGGATGAAGAATTTTCCACAATGTGCTCAGTTATTTTCAGATGTAGGATGGTTAACATTTTCCAAAAAGATTGAAGGATACCATGCAGAGGTGTCTTATAAATTTGCTCAGTGCTTAGATAAAGACATTGTGTCTTTTGACACCTTACAGTTCAAATT
>LPNX010849138.1:383195-399609 GCA_001517045.1 Pseudotsuga menziesii
TTAAAAGAGGGAGAATTATGGTTTAAAAAGGTTCCATTCACCTTCAATGCAAAAAAGTATTTGCTTCCTGGTGTGATTGCAGATTGGGGAAAAGGTGTTCCAATCCATAACTTCAAACCTGAATGGATTGAACCCATTAATGTCTTACAGAGTTATGTTACTTGTGAGGGTAGATATGCTTTTGTTTTCAAATACCACTTTAGGTTTCTTCAGCATCTTAGTGATGAGTCCAAAATGAACTTACATTTCTTTTTTCTAAAAAGTCTGCAAAAGATGTCATGCAGAGGCAAAGAGCACCAAGATCATACAAAGCAGTCTATTTTCCATCATGGACTCATCAAGCTTATCATAAGCACTGTCTTGCAGAGTAGGGGAAAGACTTGGGAGTATTTCATTTTTTGGTCAGGTTTTAAAACTGATCAAGAGGGAAAGTCTCATAGAAGACAAGTGGATAAAGGGCAGACTTTGATTAAGAAGCTCAAGCAAAAGGTAGCAGTCAAAAATGAAGAGAAGGTGACACTAGAAGAAGCTTCAAACCTTGAAAATAAAAATTCCGAATCTGAACAACAATTTAATGACAATGAAAATAAGAATTTACAGTCAGAAATTAAGGAAGCCAAGCCTGTAGAAGATGTTATACCTACAGAGACAATTCCAGATGAAAAAGAAGGAATTGAAGTGCAAAAATAAAGTCCTATCACAGTTTTATGGGAAATACCTATTTAATGATGATGATCAAATTCGAGTCACTACTGCAACTAGGGTTTCTACTAATCAAAAGCTTCACAGCCATTGTGATGAGGTAGCACTATCAAAAAGAAAGAAAATAAAAGTTGTTGAGTTTGCTTCAATTACTCATCAGGGTAATACTATCAAGATGTTGGGGGAGATTGCTATTGTTTGCAGACCTAAAAGCAGACCTAAGAATAAACTTAGACTGAACATGAAAATTTTGTCAAATCCTAAATTGACCAAAGAAAGGGTGACAGTAATAGAGGATTCATATTCTGAAGATAAATTGGATGAAAGGACAAAAGAATAAAAAAGAAAATATGCAATGACTGATACCAAGATATCTGATATATTTTTAGAGATTCAAAAGCAAATGATACAGGAACAACAACTAAATGAGACAAAGATTTCTTGTTCAGAGAAGAAGGAGACAGTTGAAGAGGAAGCTCCATGCAATGTTGAAAGTGAATAATTTCCAAAGTTTCCTATAACTTCTTCAGAACTCATGGAAGAGGATGAGGAGATTTATAAAAATTTAAAGATCCCATGGATACATGAGGGGCTACAAACATCAATAGGAGACAGGTGTATTGATTCAGAACAAGAGAATTTACAAAGAAGTATAAAACAATATAAGTATTAGGTTGAGTACATGCAGGAAACTAATGATGGCTTAGTCATTGTAAACAGAAAGCTCAGAGAGGATTTGGAGGAAGTAAACAGTTAGTATCAGGAGTTAACTACAATTTCAAGAGAAACACTAAAAAGAAAAAGGAAAACATAAATATAGTTTACAGAGTTGAAGCAAACCGTCTAGGACCTGCAATAGCATAATGAAGAGCTAACAAGGAAGAATGTAGATATGGAGACAGATCAATTGAAGGCAAGAAGAAAAGCTCAAGCCTTGGAAGGGATTGCCTTACTAGCTGAAGCAGCTAAGGATCTGTAAAGTTAGTTAAGATAATCAGTCATTAGATAGGTTTGAAAGTTACTTTAATTTTGTAAGTATTATTTAGATGAAACTATTCGATGGGTAGACTAAAAAACAGTTAGGGTTTAGTTACTTAACCAATTTTGGAGAATAGTATAAATGTAAGTCTCAAAGAAGACAAATGGTTCGATTTTTTGCTGACAAGGGGAGGTCATCAGACTTGTTTATGAGCTAAGTAAAGACTCTTATGTGTATTTTGAAAACTGAATTATGAAATATATGCTCTATATGCCCTTTAGTCTATTCTTTGGTTTCATTTATAACTTGTTTTAGTTACTCAGCTGGTAAATTCATTACTTGTTTAATGTTTTATGCTTGGAATGCTTGCCATTTGTGGGTGAAATTCAGTATTGTGTTTTCTATTGGATTATGGTTTATATGTAATGCATCTCAGTTATTCAATGCTCATGATTTAGTGTTTACTTTGGTTTTATGAATGTATGCCCTCTTGTCTTCAACTACTCAACCAAAAAACCTTAAAAACCCTATTTTATTTTATTGAGATTATTGAGATTGTGTTGGCTTGTTCTCTTGTAGTCTGGGAACAATTTATGGAACTAACATGAGGAACAACCATTGTTGGTTGTCCTGCAGCAAGGGTGTGTCTGACACTAGAAGTAACTCCATAAACAATAGACATAGCTTGAGCTGGGGGTTGCCCGCCAATGTTGGAAGATACCACTTGAGCCGAGGATTTCCCCCCAGCTACAGATGGTATGGGAGGACTAGAAATAGACCGCGGATTGGAAATTGCAGGAGTAGGGTTGGAGGTTTGACCTGGATTAGGAGTAGTCACACCATGAGTAGGTGATACATTAGAAGCAGCAAAAGACGAGGAAAGTGAGTGGTATCTAGAATGAAAAGGTTCTGAAAGACAGGGGAAAAGAGCATACATAGTTTCTTTATACATAACAGGTGTAGAGATTATTTTCTCAAGGTTATCGTGAATCTTTTGTAAACGTTCAAAGGACGGTTGAAATATTTTGTACATCTCTTCATCCAATGAAGCACCTATGGGAGGATTTACAAAGAAGGTCTGGTAATCACAAATTTGGAAAGGGCTTGACCTATAGAAGTTCTCCAAAAAGGAGCATTGGGGCCATATTCTGTCTTAGTAGGACTATCATCATGACCTTCCATTGGAAAATGAAAGCCAGTTTTAGCCGCAGGAGGGTGTTCGACGAAGGGATTAGTGTAAGTGGTGAATTGCTCTCCACCTTCCACAACTAGGATTCCTTACACATGGGATTCAGTTGCAACACCTTGATCTGTGGATTCCATTGGGCTCTCCCTTATGATAGGAGGAAAATCGGGTGGCAAGCCCTGGTTTCTTCTGGATCATCTCAACTAAAACTTAGCCAGATTGTAAGGTCACTAGAACCTAACTTAGGGTTTCAAAACTAGAAAAATCACACAAAACTTCTCTTACATAAAGCTAAAGGCCATAAGCAAACTTAAGTGACAAGAGGGGCTTATACAAGCCGATTCCTCACTAGGATTGTCAAGTTTTTGCAACTCACTATATACCAGAGGGTCCAACAGTAAAACACAGCAAGAAGGATCAATCGTCCCTCACCTGAATACCTGACTACCTGGACGACACATGCATAGTAATCTCCCCGAGTGTTGTTCTCGATGTATTGCACCAACAAGATGGTCAAAAGGGATTTTCTCATATGGTTTCAAGAATCCTAGAAGGGCCTCTCGATATACACAAGGTACATGGGAGTTCAAATCCATAGTAGTGTTGTCTAATGCACAACCGTTCACAAGGGGCCTTCCGATATACAATTGAGTACGTAAAGTACCTTTCGATATACCTCAAGGGTACTTGAAAGATTGTTCTATATATTGACGGTATGTGGAATAACCGTGTAAGTCCCGGGTTGCAGTGCAGGCAATAAACAATAGCTCCTACGTTTTACAATGTCGAAACATGTCTCTAACATATCACTCAAGTTACTAATATTTTTAACCTAAAGCTACCGTTCATTTTAAGTTGAATGGTTAGGTGAATGCATGGAGTGATGACAAAAAAGTAAAACCATGCAATTATGATATGCAAATTTCTTCACTTTACCATTCAAAGTATGCCCTACTTATAGGAAGGAGAGAGTGTTTTCTTTTTCAACTTCCTCTTAAAACAAAAATTTTCCCAAATAGTCACACTAAACAAATCTTTTCGAGAATGCAAAAAAGGAACACACTTCTTAAAAATGATCTTTGAAATCAAACAATGAAGCGAGATATCTTTTCCTAAAAAGAAAGACAATAATACTCAAAGGCACACTAAGTACTTTTTCATTTTTCCTTCAAAAATGGAAAGACCTAACTTAAAACTATGATATATTTTTTCTTTTGATGAGACAAGAGTGTAAAAAGAAAGAAGAATATAGAGATATGAAAGATTATGAGGCTAGTCAGGAATCCAATAATTCGTCTTTAAGCAAAATTATAATCAAATCTCAACAAAAAAAATCTTTTTTAAAAGAAAAAAGAAGTCTTCTGTAAACTAACGAATAATGAAAGCAAAAACCAAAAAGCAAGTCTTCCTTTTCATCTTTATCAAGCAGTAAAAAGAGATCTAACTGAACTAAACTTCCAAGCACTCCTTTCGAAAATGAAAAACAAGCATACAAGCAATTAGATGATGAATGTAACCTAGATTTTTGAATTCAACAAAGCAAGCATTTACCAAATCCATAATTTGAACCTAACTACTCAAATCTCTGAAAAAGAAGCCCAAACACACACAGAATAGAAAGCAAAAATCTCAAAGCTTTGAAAAGACAAGAATGTAGAAGGCATACTTGGCACTGCTTGAGGACAGTTAGTGACAGAGCGGTTCTAGCTCAGCACCACTTCTCTTCCACCGTAACAGAGCAGTCGCACCGCTTAATGATTACTACGCATAGGAAGTGGTACCACTTAATGTCCACTGTGCATAGGCGGTGCTTGTTGTAAGTGTCAAAACAAAACAATGGAGAAAAAGAGAAAGTAAGTTACTGTAAAACTGGCATCAAATCATGAATTTGACAGGAATATGAAGTACAGAAAGCAAGAATGACTCAAATCCAAGCATATCTGGTTATACCGAACCATGATCTCACTAGATAAGCTAGTAGATCCGATCAATGAAATATTGGAGCTTATATTTCAGACAAGAGTTTGAAGACCAAAGAAGATCAGATGTGCTGAAATCTCTTCCCTAGTATGGTCTCCAGATTTGTTGCTAGGAAAAATACACCTCTTGCGGACAAGAGTTGTTTCTCTAGTCTGAATGGTTCAGATCTAGAACAAATGGGTTACAACAGAGATGGAATAATTCCCCTAGAAGTTGCGGAGATCTGGAATGAGTCCTTTGATAGAGTGATGTAGTTGTTTCCTATGGTGATGGCTCTTCACAGATGTACCTGCACAATCACATGAAACAAGCAAACAAGATCAAAAGCACCAGAATATAATCCACAATTCTATGCCAGTGACTAAGGAATCCAATAGTAAAATACATTATTACAACATAACATACTTTATGGGAAAGGAAACAAATTTTCATTAAATATGAAGAAGAAAGCTTACAACCTTCATTGTTGTGATGCTCCTTCACATCCCAATTCCTTGTCCCCAAAAGCTCCAACTTGCTCCTTCTATGCTCACCCTATATTTGGCCAGAACCTCAATGCAACAACATAACTTTTCTCTCTCTCAACCATGGGGTATGAGCCTGGTTTTGTAGGCCTTGCAAGGATAGGGATGGTTGAGTAAATGGTGGGTGAGGTGGAAGGGATATCCCAAAAGGATGGATCTCGAGTCCAAGTGGTCCTCGAGAGTAGGGATGAGGGTGCCATGAAGTCTTCCTTCAAGAAGCTTTGTGGAATCTTCTCTTTTTGACTTTTTACCTCGAGCACTGCTTTTCTTCCACTATAACATAGCGGTGACAAGGTAGAACCGTGCTTTGAACAAGGGGAATAAGCGGTGGCATCTCCTACTATCAAGAGATGGTAGGTGTTACTAAAGAAGGTAACGCCCCTTTCCTTAAGGGTAAAGGTGGTGCTGGACTTTTGTCTGTCAAACTGAAGTCAGGGCCAGTATTTCACTTCACGACTTGGGATTCAGGGCAATAATTAATTTTTGGGACCTCTGTTGTTAGGAACATTGCACCTTCTATGGATAGAAGTTGTTCCTCTGGTCTGAATGGTTTAGATCCCAAACAAATGAGTGAATGACAAAGGATGAATACATTCCCTGAATGTCGTAAACACCTGGAATAATGCTTTGATCACGAACCTGTGTACCTACAAACATGTCAAACAAACAAGAACATCAAAGCTACAAGAAAATTGTTCACAAATCCATACTAGTGACTAAGAAATCCAGTAACATATACATGTGAGATCAATACAACAGATATGTGGGATGGAAATCAGCTTTGCATTAAGAAATGAATGAAGAAGCTTACAACCATTGCCTTAGTGTTGACAAACCCCTCCACAAGACAAACACCTCATTCATGATAGCTCCAACTTGCACTCTTGTGCTCTCCAATGGATTGAACTAGATAGTCAATTCAACAGCATAACAATACCATTCAGTTCTCCCCCTCAACTATGGATATGAGCTTGTATTTATAAGGCTCAATGGATAGGAATAGTTGAGATAATTGTGGATGAGGTGGCTCTAAGATCCTACAAAGAGGGATCTCGAGCTCAAACTAACCCATATTGATAGGGATAAGGGAGGACATGAAGCTCAAGTTCTAGAAGCCTCGAGAATCTTCTATTTTTCCATTTTTACCAAGGGTATAGCTTTTGTTGCCTTATGACAGAGCGGTTTAGGTGAGAACCACTCCAAGAATACAACATATACGCTGTGGCACTGCTTTTCTATAACAGGACATAAGCGGTGCTGATCAACGTACCTCTTATCAGCCAAAGGGAAAGCACGGTGCTAGGTTTTTTCATGTAGAATTGGTATCCAGAGCAAGTTTCCACTCCAAGTTTTGTGATTTATGGCAAACATAGGGGTTAAGGATCTCATCACATGTTGGTGACAGGATTTGGGTATAACAAAATTCCCCCCAAAGCATGAGGCTTAGATGGATACAATAAGCGAGAGCTTTGAGAGAACAAGTCGTCACTTCGAGGTGAGAGTCAGCTCGGTCGGAGAGTGTCGTAGAGTAGGCATCTGCAGTACATCAATACTTTTGACTCATAGACAAATGTAACCAACTCATGGCTGCAAACCATTACAAGGCAGATCCATGAGAGGAATAAACAACCATGGCTACTAGAATACAGTGTAGATCCATGTGATAGAGGACTCAAACTTGGACATAGATACTAGACATACAACGTAGATCTATGTCATACAGATGCAAATTTGAGAATAGCCACGACCATACAAATGTGGATCCATGCTTGATATACAAAACTCCATCACAACCTAGGGAAAGCAATAAGTTCTACACAAGTACCTAGGGTCTTCGTCTTGTTTTCCACAAAGTACGATTTTATCCATGTGACTGCAATGTTCTGAATTTGAACATGGTAAAAACCACTTGATTACCGTCCAATGATGTGAACCATTAACAAGTGCGAGGGAGATCACCATTGATATCAATGATTCCCATGGTACCCTAGTACAATCTACTGAGTGTGAATATATGTCTTGATATCGAACACCCAGTCAATTCTATCGATCAAATGTCAATGATGCGAACCTATGTCAAGAGCGATAGAATCTATCATTGAGGCATAAAGATCTCAAGGTACTAAATTTGTTTCTAAGACTATTTCCGGGAAGATGAGTTGATGTCGACAAGAATAGTCTTGTTGAAGGAGGGCCATGATGAATCCCACATCAACGACACGAAACTTGGAACAAAGTTCTAGAATTATGTGAATTAGGTAACCATAAGATTAACTCAAAAGTACTGACACAAAGACTGTTTTGACTGCAGAGGTAAACTTCTTCAACTTCCCTTTGAACATCGGGTGGCACGACAAAAGACTTAGAAGCATGACTAGACCATACAAACACACAGTGCGATGATTGACAATGCATTCTTTTGAAAGACTTAAAGGAGTGACATGACTCATGAAAGTGGATCGCCATGGAGATCAGCTGAATACCCAATTGACTAAAATGATATGCAGACAAGTGACATGTTCAAAGGTAACGACAAACTGCCATTTATTTGCAAAATGATTCCCTTCCCATAATTTTCCCATCGTGGTTGATGAGTGCCTCTTTTCATTTTTACAAGTTCAAAGAGGGTAACAAACACTCATTGTAGCTCGTCTAAAGACAAGCCCAAAATCATATGTTTTACGAACCTGAGAGAGTAGGGGTTCGTTCCCAAAAGAGGGTCTCTCAATGTTTAATTTTATGAGTCCAATTAAAGTTAAATCAGTATCATTCATGTTTAGAGAGTCTGAATGACCACAGAAGAAGACTCCACAGGGTCCTTTTTCATAAAATAGTTCATCTAAACCAAAAAAGTGATAACCTACCATCAAATGAACGACTCTTCAAGTGCTTTAATGAGCGTGAAGAAGACAAGATCACTCGACAATCTTTTCATATTTAAGGATCTCGAAAAGAGTTTAAAGAAGACTCCACTAGGTCTCTTTTCATGATGAGGGATTTTACGAGTCTGAAAAGAATCAGAAAAGGACTTGGACCTTTGATGCTAAGTTTGGAGAGCATGACCAAAGTGCCGCAATAAATGCTCAAAGACTTTTTTTCGTTTTATGGTAGTGCGAAAAAGTCAGGAAAAAACTCCCAAAATGTTTACTGCTACCGCTCTTCATCCTGCAATGACTTAAAAACAACTGTTAAAATATCCAAATAGACAACATTAAAGGATCGTGACTGACAAATTTAAAAAACTATGACATGCCAAAACCTAAAATGCGTATAAAAGTTATGCAAATAGTAAAAAATCAAAACATTTTACCATTTACCCATAATGGAGAGCCTTTGGAGCATTTTCTTGGCCATATTTTCAGTTGTTGATTTCAGGAGCATCTACCGTCAGATTTTCACACCGTCGGTTCCAGGTAATAGCTTAAACCCTACTCTTTCATTTCATCCTTGCATTTTTATTTTTGGGGGTGTTTTGGGCCTATTGGCCAAGCCCTAAAACCATGAAAGCGGGTACCACTCTTATCCCTTGCGGGATAAGTGGTACCCTACGAGAACTGTGCCAAAAACACTTGACACAGGCAGTGCCAACGCTTGTCCTCAATGGGACACAGGCGGTGCCAGCCGTGGGTGAATAAAAATATGTGCACAAGCCAAACTAGCTCAAATTTGATTATTTGAATGATTGATGATGTTTCTAATTTGCCTTGTGATGGTTTTTTACAAGTTCCCATTGATCAAAAATGGTCATTTGGAAAGAGAGGAAACATGACAATGATGATGCATTTTCCGAACGAAACGCGTGTTGTATAGCTTCATTGAGAGACTGTGGTCTTCTAAAGTTTTTTCGCACACCCAGTATGGTGTCACATGAGCGCCTATTAGAGCATGTCCTCCAGATGTGGAATCCGGAGCAACAGTATTTTGAGGTGGGTGCCCATGTATTGACAATTGAAGTAGAGGAAATCTACTTCTTGACAGGCCTATCGATATGGGGTGCTCCCATCTCTTGACTGGTTCCCGTGGAGGGTACATTACTACTCAGGAGTTGATAAACTGCCATTGTATTCCTGGGACCAGGACATCAGGGAAGAAGATTCCCATAAAAGTAGTGGTGGATGGCCCACTACAAACAGTTTTGTTTACCATGTAGAGAGTGGTGGGGATCCAAGGGGTACATCAAGAATTTAGAGTGCATATGCTCTACGCTACAGAGGCCATGGAGCCTACAGTCTTTAACTGGGTGGAAGCTCTACTTCCAATATTGAAGGATCAACTGACCAAGTGTCGGCAGGGGGAGCTGAAGCAGTTCGGTTTCGGTTCCATTCTAGCGTGTTTCTTTTTTGAGCGGGTTCCCGAGATGAGACCCCAAGTGGTTTTTACAGAGTTGAGGGAATGAGACCCTAGCATGCTAATATGGCTCCAGATCATGGCCTATACTGGAGTGGGTAGAGGCAAGGTAAATTTCGGTGACCTATTTTTTCGATGGTTGAGAGATCATCTCCTCATGGTGGAGGACTATGCATATGCGGGCACTGACTTTAGATGTGACCTTGATCTACCGCTCCCACCTGGTGGACAGTGGGGTAATATCGGTAAGAAACAAAAACCCTAAAATGACAATTGTGTTTTTATTTTTTGATGTTTTATATTTTTTATGTGTAGTAACGAGAATGTTTTCATGCAGATGTTGGAGCAGCATGACCTGGGGGAGCCTCCCCACTAGACAGGCAAGTTGGAGCCCGTTTTGTACCACAGGGTGATGATGTGACAGGGGAGCTAGGGGAGAACCTCGAGAGGTTGACTCTAGACATCCCAGATGCCTCGATCAATGACCTCCCACTGAGGTACCAGAGGCCTACTCCAGGAGTACCGGGTCGTTTCAGTAGACTTCTACGTCGAGTAGCCTGGGTGGTTATGTGTTACCATGAGCATCACTAGATGATAGGGTGCATGATGTATCTAAAAGCTGATAGATAGCTTCAGGACTTTTGTATGATGTTTTTTTACCTAAAATCCTGAGCACTTTAGATGAGGTCTCGTGACCTATTTTTTGTAAAACATGTTTATATATATATACAAACTTCTACTTTGGTGTTTGTATGTCTGAAATGGTGAATGTATTTTATATGAGTTTTATGTGTCTTTTACAGTTTATTTACATTGGACCATGTTTTATTTTCATGTCATGAATGGGCAATATGTCAGTCTAGGATGTAATTTGCCAATGAGTTGGAAACTACATTATCTTCCCTAGGAATATGCCTATAGGTAATAGCTTCAAATGACCTCTCCAGTAAATGTACCCCCCAGAAGAGATGGAGAAGCACGAGATTCCTAATGGTATAGACATGGTTTAAATGACAAACCACTAGTTGTGAGTCCATCAACACTACCAAGTTATGAACATCTTGGGAGGCAGCTTCAGTAAGAAGACCTACGACTGCTCGATACTCGACAATATTGTTGGTAGAGGGACCAATACAAACTGCTCCTGAACTAACCAAATTGTAAGCTAGGGAATAGAGAACCCAAGCAGCTGAGGCAAGATTCAAGGTGTGGTGGCAAGCACCATCAGTGAAGCCGTAGAAAGCCATCTGCTCTGCACGACCAAAACATGGTATAAACAAATACAAACACTAAACTCAAAACCATATTGAAAATACTTAAGCACACCAAAAGTCAAGTAATATACATATATACAAGGTACTACACAAGAAATATCTAGGCATAGTACCTCTTCAGGTACAACCCATTGCGAGGTTGTCCTAAGGGGATTCCATCATAGTCCACGAACTCGTAGGCCCATTTCTCTAAAACTTTGGAAATAACAGAAGGACTGTACCACATGGATTCGAACTTCCCTTTCCCTAGTTTGTTATATCTCTGATCATAGGTCAAAACTAGGTCACCTTCATTAAAGGCACGAGGTTGGACAGACTTGTCATACTGTGCCTTGATGTGTTTCTTGTGTGCCTCATTAGCTAAGGCAGCATCTCTTCTAGTTTCGTCAAGGTTGTTCAAGTAGAGAAATCTTTCTTCCTCTGAGGAAGTGTCTGGGAGAAGTTCGATGGCAAGTTTCAAGGATGGAATTTGACATTTAATCGGCAAGATAGCTTCTAATCCATAGACAAGCTGGAAATGTGTAAAACCAGTAGTTGTTTTTACGGAAGTCTTGTAAGCCCAAAGAGTGGAGAAAAGAATATGGTGCTAGTTGGATTTATGGTCTCCAACCATCCAACGCAGCATTGTTTTCAAAACTTTGTTAATGGCCTCGACTAGACCATTAGCTTGCGGATAGTAGGGCATAGAGTTTTCATGATGAAAACCTAGCTTGGCACTTAGTTCCTCCATCATTTGATTACGGAAATGTGATCCGTGATCAGTGACTATGGACTGCGGGACTCCGAATCTTGCTATCACATGATTAAACAAGAAGAGAGCGATAGTCTTACCATCCTCTGCATATGTAGGCATGGCCTCAACCCATTTCGTAAAGTAATCAATGGCTACGATAATGTAACCATGCCCCCCGGCTGAGGTAGGATTACAATGCATATAATCAATCCCCCATTTGGTGAAAGGGCCAACGGCAATTACGAGGTGTAACGGAGCAGGGTGGGTGCACTTTTTTGGATAAAAATGTTGATGGGGTGGGCATTTTTTAACAGCCTCGTGACAATATTTCAAGACTAAACGCGAGAAATAACCAGTGCGAAGGATTTTATGGGTTGTAGCCATCCCAGATAAATGACCACCACATGCTCCATAGTGTCAATCATTCAAAACTTGTTCAGCTTCCTAGTAGGTAAGGCATCACCAAAGAATGGAATCGATACCACGTCTATACAAAGTGTCATTCAAGATGAGGTAGTATTTTGCGTGGTGATGGATACGGCGGTGATCGTCACGGGATAGAGTGGGCTGAAATGTTTGTGTCTGGAGATAAATGAGAAAATCTCCATACCATGGGTCAATATTGCTTATCAGGAATAGGAATTCATCCGGGAATGAATCACTGGGCTCAGATTCTGTCGAAGCACAGGGAAAATCACACATAAGCTCAGCAAAGACCAAGAATTTATTTGAAGTAGCTTTGGCAAATTCCAGATCAAACTCTTGTAGGATGACTATCCATCGAGAGTACTTGCCCCCGAGCACCTGATGAGTCAGGATGTAATACATAGGGTTCTGGTCTGCCAATACGGTGGTTGTGCAGAGAAAAATGTAGTGACGAAATTTTTGAACAGCAATGACCGTGGCCAATGCTAATTTCTTCACGCATGAGTATCAAGTTTCAAAATCCATGAGATTCTTACTAGCATAGTAGATAACATGCTCCTGGCTGTCGATATTCTCCTGCACCAAAACCATCGCGATTGTAGTAGTGAAGGCAGCAATGTATAAGAGAAAATCCTTTGAATAATATGGGGGGTGTATCATGGGTAAGTGAGACAGAGCGTGTTTGATATTATCAAAGGCTCGTTTGGCTTGGTCATCCCAAAAGAACGGAATGTCCTTCTTAAGGAGACGCATATAACCGTGTGTTTTCTCTACAAAATTGCACACAAAATGGCGAAGGAATTTTTCCTTCCCTTGCAAACTTTGGAGTTCTAGAAGGCTGGTTGGGGATGGTAGAGCTAGAATAGCAGAAATTTTCAATGGATCTATCCGGATGCCATCCTTAGAAACTACAAAATCTAACAGACGTCTCGTCTCAATGTAAAAAACACATTTATGAGGATTGAGTCGTATGTTATAATGACGGCATCTCAGGAAAATGTCTCTGAGATGACCAGGGTGGTCCTCTTGTCGCTGTGAATGAGCTAGGAGGCCGTCAAGGTATGGTTCTACAATATGTTTTATATCATGAAACACATAGGACATAGCGCGCTGAAAAGTGGCTCCAAGGTTTTCTAAGCCGAATGGTAACTTCCTGTATGCAAAGGTTCCCCATTGGAAAATAAATGTTGTCTTGTGCTGATCAGTGGGTAAAATATCAATCTAATTATAACCTAAAAAGCCATCCATAAATGAGAATATGACACTTTCGTCACAGTTGTCGATAATCTGGTCGATATGCGAAGTGAGAAAGTTGTCTTTGGGACAAGCTTTATTCAAATCTATGAAATCGATGTAGACTCTAATGGTTCCCTGTTTTTTATTGACAGGGACGACGTTCGATACCCATTCCGTCAGGGGTATGGAATAAATAAACCCTGCTTTTAGAAGTTTTTCTATTTCAGCTTTGATAGCTGCAGCTTTCTACCGATGGACTTGTCTCAGTTTTTGTCGTGGGATAGGTTTTTATTTCATGAAACACAATGGATGGTCTATCCCTGTCATTTCTTCGGAAGACTAGGAAAAAACATCATGGAATTCTTTGAAAAGTTCTACGTATGCTTCAGATTCTTCGGCTGAGCAGTTCTTCCCAACATGAACATGCTCAAGGGTGACAGACTTGGCTGATATGTCAATCGGATTTGTTTGAGTGACGTTGCATAGGTTTCCTTCAGAATCTGTGTTCTGCAACAATATTGGAGTTTGAGGTGTTTTGACAATATCAGAAGTAAAAAGGGATGCAAAATCATGGTCTACCGAACTGGGATTGGGGAGGAACGAGGATCTATGGTGATGATCCTCCCATATAGGCTCATTCATACTCATGATCTCCATAATGGAATCATCGGAAGGAAAAGTCTGGGAGAGGTAATCCAGAATAGGAAGAGAGGGTTCTAACCAATAGGGCAGGTGGTAAGGGTTCGAAGCCACCAGATGAAGGTCATTAGTGTGGTCATCGGAAAGGGTTTGCACAACGTTGTACATTGCTTCATGCGGACTCAACGAGGTGGACTCAACAATTTGTTTGCCCCTTGGATCATAATCAAATGATGAAATCATATTTACTGTCATTGTGTTTGTGTTAGGAGGGTTTGAGGGAAATGTTAGGATATTTAGACACTTAGGAGTTAGTTAAGATCAACTTGTGTAATATATCCGTTAGGTAAAAGTGTATTTCTTTAATATGCATTAGTATGCATTTGTAAATATTCTAATCCGATGGTCACGATATGTTCTAGACATAAAGTGATCCGACGATTCAACTTCTCTTAGATCATACCTACCATTGATATGTAGCTTAACACTCGATTGGTCTATGATCTCTATTTAAAGAGCATAGAGGGTCCTTAGATAGTGGATCGATTATGAGAAGCTCATGTAACTTTCTTTCTTTTGCATAATAAATTGCTCCAAGTAGCTATTTGACTGGGGCCGTGGACTGTTTCCCTCTCAAGGGTTTTAACCACGTGACAAACATCGATGTGTTGATCTATGATGTATTTGTGTGAAGCGGTTTTTGAAGGTGTTCAGTCTTTTGGGAGTACCCATTGTACCCGAATATGGTATCAGACCATTTATGAAGAGCTGCTTTCGGTTTTGATCAAGATCAGGAACCGATGTTGCATAAACTTTGAAAGGGTTTCTGGTTCTAGATTTTCTGTACATTTTTGGCCTATGGGAGCTATTCCATTGTGTCTAGAGTGCCATTTCTATTTGGAAATAGTTTTCGTTTCACCGAAAACTATTTCTGTTTACTCCAGAAACACCCATTTCGGCAAATCTAAAGGTATAATGTTACAATGACGGATTTGTTTTTTTTTAAATCTCTCATATTTTATCAGTTTATTATTAGATATTTTATGTTTTAGTCTTGGACTATTGTTTTCCCTGACTGCGTCTGCTCTTTGCCATGCACCTTGCGCGATCGCAGCAAATAAGAAACTGTAAGGGAATTTTTTTTTCTTGTCTTCTCGGCTACGTATGCTCTTTGCCGTGCACCTTGTGCAATCACGACAAATCAGAAACAGCGAGAAAACTTGAAAACGTAGATTTTTCGGGTAAGCTAACCAAGATTTAACCCCATTATGTGGAAAAAAAATTGTTTTTGTTTTTCATTTTTTTTTTGTGATTTGCAGGAAAAGAAAGCAAGCACGGAAAACGAGAGAGAAGAATTTTTTTTTTTTAAAAACCCTTCCTCTTTCCATACTTTTATGTACCTTTTAAACTTATTTCACTTGGTCCAAAGTTGTTTTACACCTTGATAAGTCTTGAGTTCAAGTCTTATCAAGCTACTTCTCAGTGCATACAATTTCTATTTTCAAGTTACTTTATTGTAAAAGTGCATCTCACATAAATTAAATTAAATAAAAAGTGAGTCACTTAAGTCTTTTAATTTATTGTCGCACTACTTAAAAGTCACATTATTGTAAAAGTGAACATTACTTATTCTACAAAACTGATTCACTTCAAAGCAACTTTATTGTAAAAGTGATTGTCAAAGATTGATCTTGGGAAGAGGGGGCTTCCTTTTTTTTAGTTGGTCAAGTTAATATCTGCCACGTCACTGTTGGGGACATCTTTAACATTTTCTTTGATCAAGCATAACTTCATCATCCAGAATCAGTTTTCAGTGTCGTTTTTTTTAAAACCGAATATTTTTTCAAGCTCTTTGCATCTAGATAGTTAATTTATGTTTTTTCAGCCATTAGTTTATAGTATGGCCACCCCTTGTGATATTATACTTATAAGTTCTAACTATTTCTCATGGAAATCTCGTATGGAAGATGTTCTATGAAGTAGGGGACTTGTCAGGATAACCTCAGGGAAAGAAACAGAACCCACTAATGATGATAAGAAAATTAAATGGGAACTGTAGATGTGATGAAGCTCATGGATTGATTGGGATGTCAATCTCTATTGATTTGTGATTCCACATATCTGAAATTGATGAACCTGATAAAGCTTGGGAAAAGTTGGAATCTGTGTTTCGTAAACACAATGAAATTCGGGGTCATCAACTCGAAAATAAGTTGATTTTATTGAATCCAAATTATTTTTCATGCATTCAAGAGTATGTATCTAAGTATAAAACTCTTAGACTCTTATGTGCAGAATGCAAGATTAAGAAAGAAGACAAACAATGTATTTATCATATTCTTTCAAAACTTGGACCTACATATTCTGTTTTTGTATCTACATTCTACT
>LPNX010849138.1:402121-451258 GCA_001517045.1 Pseudotsuga menziesii
GCTTTATCCTTGACATTGGTTTTTCTAGATTTCATTCTGACCCCAATGTCTATACTAAGAAAGTAGGAAACCATCTCATCATCCTTGTTCTTTATGTTGATGATCTTATCCTTACTGGTAGTGACCATAAACTTATAACCCATGTGAAATCCAGTCTTAAGAAAAATTTTGAAATGTCAGACTTAGGACATTTGCATTATTTTCTTGGTCTCCAAGTCTTGCAAACTAAAGAATGAATCTTTCTTTCCCAGACTAAGTATGCTTGTGACCGTCTTCGTCACTTCCACATGGAATATTGTAAACCAGCCCCTTCTCCCTTCGAGTATGGATTCAAACTTTCTACCACTTGTACTTCCCTTGAAGTAGATGCCACCTTGTATCGTCAACTTGTTGGTAGTCTTTTATACTTGACTCATTCCCGTCCTAACCTTTCCTTTGTCGTTGGTCGTGTTTCCCGTTATATGCAAACTCCTCATGAAAGTCACTAGAAAGCAGCAAAAAGAATACTTCGATATATTCGAGGTACAATCCAGTTTGGGATTCATTACAGTATAGGGGGGGAACCTTTGTTGGTTGGTTTCACTGATTCAAATTGGGTTGGTGATCCTGATGATCAAAATTCTACTGCAGGTTATGTTTTCAATCTGGGATCTGGACCTGTCACTTGGGCTTGTAAGAAACAACAAGCTCTTGCTCTTTCTTCAGCAGAAGAAGAATATTGAGTCGTAGTTAATGCCAGTCAGGAAGCTTTATGGCTTCGACAGATCCTTTCAGATTTTGGATTCGAGCAGCAGCAGCCTACTCCACTTTGGTGCAACAATCAAAGTGCTATCAAGCTTGCTAAAGATCTAGTTCTACATCAGCGCAGCAAACACATTGAGATACACATGCACTTCATCATAAATCTATTCATGATAGTGTTATTGAAGTTCTCTATTGCCCTACAGATGATCAAGTTGCAGACATCTTCACCAAGTCTCTTACAGAAGCAAAGTTTTCCAAACTTCAGTCTATGTTAGGAGTTCAGGAATGTGTCCTTAAGGGGGGATAGGCTCTAATGCCTCACTCCTTATCCTAATAGTGTCACTTTTATAAATCCTTCAATCTTATCCCAAGTTGTTCTTAAGGGGGAATGTTAGGATATTTAGACACTTAGGAGTTAGTTAAGATCAACTTGTGTAATATATCTGTTAGGTAAAAGTGTGTTTCTTTAGTATGCATTAGTATGCATTTGTAAATATTCTAATCCGACGGTCACGATATGTTCTAGACATAGAGTGATCCGACGGTTCAACTTCTCTTAGTTCATACCTACCATTGATCTGTGGCTTAACACTCGATTGGTCTATGATCTCTATTTAAAGAGCATACAGGGTCCTTGGCTAGTCGATCGATTATGAGAAGCTCATGTAACTTTCTTTCTTTTACATAATAAATTGCTCCAAGTAGCTATTTGGCTGGGGCCATGGACTGTTTCCCTCTCGAGGGTTTTAACCACGTGAAAAACATCAGTGTGTTGATCTGTGATCTATTTGTGTGAAGTGGTTTCTGAAGGTGTTCGGTCTTTTGGGAGTACCCTGTGTACCCAAACAAGAAAAATCTCCATAAGGAAAGAATCCTTCAGCATGTCTACCCCAATCGACTGGTAAGGAGGTGGGGACTGGCCTAACATAGGGATGTTATTAGCCATAGAGGTAGTAACATCCGACGTATAGAAATCGAGCTGATCAATGGTTACAATCCTTTCTAGATGCGGAAATTGGACATTTCGAAATACCGTCGAAGCGACAGCAGTCATGGCGTAGAACCAATTTCTTCCTAATAGGAGGTTGTAGTCTAACAGGGTATCTACTACTTCCACTTGAATAGAAACAGTGTTTCCCCTAAGCTCGACTGAAAGGGCTGGTATGAGACCATGGGGTTGGAAACCTCATCCATCAAAGGCTTTCAAAGTCGTAGGTGATGTTACAAGCTCAGGAGAGCCAATAGCTTTCCAACAAAACAGGGACAAAACTGAAGTTGAAGGTCCTTCATCTAAGACAGTTCTAAAGATGTTCTTTATTACTACTTTCGTTATGATTTGGAAAGTGATTTTGTGAGGTAGTCTAGACTTCTAGTTCTCGACATTGAAATGAATCAAATTAGTGTTGTCCAGGTCTAAAGCTCCTAACGCAGTTAACAAGTTTTTACGTTGTGTAGGACAACTTTGGAGTACTTCCAAGGTAGACATTGCACATGGGGCCTGAGCAAGATCTTCAACTATATTATAAAATTTAGCAGCTCGGGCATTAGGATTAAAAATAGCCTTCCTAATGGTACTCTTGGATGGATACAAAACCATGTCGAGATTACGTTTCTCGATGCTTAACGGGCTAGTAGACGAGGACTCGAGAGAACCAGTAGAGGGAGCTTTTCCTGAAGAAGAATTGTCTTGTTTCTTGTCTATGGGTTTGTCATAACTCTGAATTCAAGTTTGCAAACTAATAGTGTCCGAGGACATCATGTGAATTTTCTCTGAAGAACTAGAATTTCCCTGATTATACATGTGGTCTATCAGCTGTTGTTGAGAGGGAAAAGGATCCGTGAGAACTGCGGGCGCGGGATTAGTTTTTAGAAATTGAGTGATTTCTTCACGACGACACTCTTTCATGAAGTGGTCACCTCCGCATAGTAGACATGGATATTTTGTTTTTCTTTTCCCTTTATCGTTCTCGTTGATATTTGGTTTTGGATTCTCCTGCTGGTTTCCAGGTTTTTTGTTTTTAGCTTTACCTTTATTTTTATTGTTGTCGAGGGTTTGAGTACTTTGAATGGAATTCACCTCGGCGGAAACCTTGGGATTTGAAGGTGTAGGGGTGGAAGTTTGGGGTTGCTTGGCATATTTTGTTGTTGGTGGGGACTAGATTGAACCAACAATCCCATCAACAGGAGTTTCTGTTGGTGGCTTGACAGGATCGGTGCTTGGACAAGGAGCTTGAGGGATCAAGTCATACAACGTTCTGGACTGGGAATATACCAAGTCCAAATATTGGGCTTGACTAATGGCTTTCTCTTCTGTAGCGGCACCGCCCATAGCCACATCTCGGGCGATTGGAGGCAACAAATATTTAGTAAACCAATCAGCTAATAATTGATCCGGGATAGGAGCTTTAATAAGTCTTCTCCGCCTTCTCCACTCATGGATATGATCGGATATGTGGGTGGAGATGTTCTGTCACAGAGAAGTTAAGATATCTGTACCTGTTTCATAACGGATAGGAAGCTGAAAGTGTGTAAGAAAGACAGTTGCCAAAGAACCAAAATCCATAAACGAATGTTATGGAAGTTCAATGTACCATTTCACGGTGGTACCGGTCAAAGTTCGCTAGAAGAATCTTAAACGTACTGAATCATCCATTAGGGAGTTCGAAGAACACCACAAATGGAATCTCATGACATGGTTTTTGGATCATCTCCCTACTTCCAATTGAACTTTGGGATGTCCGATGGTAACTTTACCAGAATGGGAGGCCACGAGGGGTTATGTCGAATGGGATCATTAATCAACTTGGAAAAATTAGGCAAGTCCAAAGTTGCTAGGAAAGGTAACTAGCGAGTAGGTTGCACGTAATGGTAGTATTGATACGGCATATAAGTCCCAGTAGGACCGTAAGTAGACTGATAGACAGGTTGTTGTGATGAAGAACCGCTGGAAGATCCACCTGCAGCGGGTTGATTTCCAGAATCGGGACCGTTAGGACCACCGGAGCCTCCAAGAGGAGGACCTCCAAGGCCTTCGGGACCACCAGGACCACCAAGAGGAGGACCACGTAACCCTCCAAGACCCCTGGGAGGTAAACCTCCAGAGCCTCTTAAACCACTAGGAGGAGGGCCACCAAACCCTCTGGAACCATTAAGAGGGAAGCCACCAGGCCCCCCAAGACCACTAAGACCATTAGGACCATAAGGAGTAAAGCCGCCAGGCCCTCCAAGACCATTAGGCCCCCCAGAGGGAAGACCTCTGTAAGGTGGTCCTCCAGCACGCCCCGTAGTATGTATAGGTATCCCTCCCATAGCTGGCATTTAGGACCAGTTGGATTTCTCCCATGGAGTGAAAGTGTTACTAGGATATGGAATCCCAACATATTAAATTCCTATAGGGATGGGTTGGTAATTGATATTTCCTAGAGATACTTGATCTGCTGTGTAACCATACCCCCAAGAGGTTTGATTAATTATAGGTTGTGCCCCCAAGGGCTGACCTGAACTGGATGGGGGGTTAACCACATTTGTATGGGTAGGAGGGATATAAACTGTAAATTGCTCTATACTAGAGGTCTATCCATGACTAGCTACAATTCCAGTGACAGGTAACGTAGGTCGTGTCGAGGGTTGCCCCTCGGCACTAGAAGGTATTGATGAAACAGGATTGAATGTTGTTCCCCAGGTGTGGAAGACCCAGGACGATTTGGAATAAACATAATATGGGAGGTGGTGGGGTTGGTAGTTTGACCTGGATTATGTGGAGTCACTGTGCGATCTAGAATAGGTTCAATGGGTTTCATAGAATCAACAAGTGAGCGATATCCCACAGGCCAAGGGTTTGGATTACAAGGAAAAATTGTTGAACGAGGTGGTGGTGTACCCAATATGTTATCTATTTTCTTCTCAAGTTCTCTTGCATGGAGAATAGCTGCCTGGTATTGTCTACGTTCTTCTTCATTTGGTGAAATATCTTCAGAAGAGGTTGGACGGGTGCCAAATGAAGCAATAGCATGCATTAGAGAGAATTTGAGGTCAAAAATGGGCCTCCTAAGAGATGTACTACAAAAAATAAGGTATATTAAAATATTATGAGTTAGAGTTTTTATGGGGTAGGTATATATGACAACTCACCTCCTACACTACTTTTTATGCACAATATAAATAACCATGGTTGAGTTACTTTTCTAAATTGACTATAAATAAAATTAATAAAATAACTGTACAATGATGTGACTAAGATTCATTGTAAATTCCTAAAAAAATTATTGTCCTTTAGCATTTATTTGTCTTGAACTTGTAAATGAAATTAAACAAAAAAATTAATTTTAGGAGTTATTTTTTTAATTTATGTTGACTTTTTATGTTTAGTACATTCCTCATCAATTTAATTTTAATGTGATTTAATTGAGATAATTTATTTACATGTAAAATTTTAACAATATTATTATAATATTTATTGCATTATTAAAATAAATTAATATCAAAATCATAATTTTTTTTTATATATTAATTTTATTGTAAATGAAAGTTATAGTTAAATCTCTTATAGGAAATAATATAATACTTAATTTATTCTTAAATAAATTATTAAAAAAATATTTATACTATAAAAATACTTTATATTAGTATATAAGATTTTAATGTATATTGTTTTTAGCAATAAAAAAAAATATGTATATTTTTTTTTGCAATAAGTCAACACTTGTGTATAAATTCTTTTAATTTATTAGTTGATTTTAATATATATTAATTTTTAGCAATAAAAAAGTTGTGAATAAATAATATATCATATTAACTTAATAAATGAATGGTGGTGCATAAATTCTTTTAATTTATTAGTTGAAGCATAAATTATTCTAATATATTTTTATAGAGGAAAAAAATTATTAAAAAGATATTTTTATAGTATAAATACTTATCTAAGAAAATTATTTCCACTCCTTTCAACTCAAAAAATTATAAATACAAAATATATATGTAAAAAAACAATGTCACTAATTTGTTAAAAAATGCGTCGTAATACAATTTTACACATTATGTTATAAATTCAAATTAAATATAAATAAATTAATTAATTTTATTAATTTTTTAATCATTACAATTTTATATTAATTTTTTAATCATTAAAATTTTACAATATTTTTATTATTAAAACTAACATGATAACATTTATTATAATTATTATCCTAATGACATTATTATTAATTAATATTTAACAAGTTATAACAACATAATTTGCATATTATTCTATAAAAGTAACTATTAAAAAATTATAATAATTTTTTTGTCAAATTTTTTTTTATAATAAAGTTATAATCATATAACCATTTATCATATCAACATGTTGTTTTATACATTCAAACATGATATAAATGAATAAGTATGATTANAACCTCAACCATGGGGGATGATATCATATACTATAATGTAATTGGTTGATTTTTATAGTACATTTTGGTCTTTTTGAGGCCCATTTTTTACCTCAAATTCTCTCTAATGTCCCATAGAGGTATCCCAAGACGAAGCATAGGGACCATAATCTGGACAGGTAGTATCATCAACATGACCTTCCATGGGAGAATGGAACGAAATATTACCCCTAGAAGGTTGTTGAACCAAGGGAGGACCCTGCGAAGGATATGGATCTCCGCTTTCTGCAACCACATTTTCTCCCACTTGGGAGTTGGTAGAAGCTCCTTGGTCGATAGTTTCCATAGTATTTTCTCCTGAAACAGGGATAAAATCAGGTGGAAAGCCTCGTACTCTTTTGGACTGTCTTAATTCAGCCAGTTTGTACAGTTCCTATCTAACCTAGGGTCTCAAAACTAGAAAACACACCAAAAAATTTCCCTACTCAAGCTACAGGCCAAACAAGCAAACTTAAATGACAGGAGGAGTTCAGATAGTCCGGTCTCTCACCAAGATTGTCAAGAAGGTGCCACTCGCGATATACCACAAGGGTAGGTGTGTAGTAATCTCCCTGAATGTTGTTTTCAGTGTATGGCTCCAAGCAAGACGGCCAAAGGGCTTTTCTCAGATAGATAAGGTATCCTAGTGGGGTCTCTCGATATACACAAGGTACATGGGAGCTCAAATCTGTAGTAGTGTTGTCTAATGCACAACCGTTCACAAGGGGCCTTCCTATATACAATCGAGTACATGAAGTACATTTCTATATACCTCAAGGGTACCTGAAAGGTTGTTCGATATACCAACGGTACGTGGAAGAACCGCGCAAGTCCCGAGATGTAGTGCGGATGAGTAACGACAGCTCCTACGCTTAACGACGCACGAACACGTCTCTATGCTATCACTCAAATTGATATGTAAATTTTAATCCTATAACTACCATTAATTTTAAAGTGGACGGTTAGGTGAATGCATGGAATTTTGACAGAAAAAGTAAAACCATGCAGATATGTAGATGCAAATATTTCACTTTACCATTCGAGGTATGCCTACTTACGGGAGGGAGAGAGATTATTTTATTTTCATTTTGAAAACCAAAAATTCCCAAACAACTACTTTGAACAAATCAAATCCAAAGACAAGCAACACATTTCACACTCATTTTTCTTTTTGAAAGCAATCACATGGGTAAGACTCTCTTTTCCTAAAAGAAAAACAACAAGCACTCTGCATGCATATGCACTCTATTTTTTCAATTTTTATTTTAAACATAGATAGATCTAACTTAAAACTACACTATTTTTTCTTTTGATGAGATAGTACTAATGCAAGAGAGACAAAAGAACAAAGATAACCTGAAAGCTTGTGAGGCTAATAAGAGATCCAGTGCCCTATGCTCAGTAATAATAATCGCCTAATCTCAGCAAAAAAAATTCTTTTTAAAAGCAAAAAGAAGTCCTCTATGGATAAAATGAAATTAAGATGATAAGCAAGTGGTTTTTCTTTCAGTCTTTATAAATGAAACGAAAACAGATCTAACTAAAATCTAAGCTTTCAAAAATTCCTTTCAAAATCACAATCAACAAGCATGAAAGCAAACGAACAATCAACAAGCCTAATCTAGCTCTTGAATTCTTCAATCAAACCAATTTTACCACAAAATTTTCAACCATGAGCATTCAGATTCAAACACACAAGCCTAAGAGTGCAGGACTGAAAGCAAACAAACTCTACTTTTTGCAAAAAATCACAAAAAACAAGTTCTGGAACAAGGTCTACCTGGCACCATGCTGGAGGGGTCTTGACAGAGCGGTTCTGGATGAGCACCACTGCTGGCTAACGAGGTTCAAGCGATGGCACTGCTTATGGATAAAGGAGTACAGGTGGTGGCACCGCTTCTTGCCAACATCACATGTGCGATTCCCTGAATAAATCTAAAACACAAGGAGAACGAGATTTCAAGTTAAAATTTGATCAAATCAAGGTAAAGACTGATGAATTGACAGTAAAAAATAGCATATAAGATCGAAATAGTTCATATATGAACAGATCTAAAAGTTTTAAACCAAAATTCACTAAGTTAGATGGAAGATCTAACCGAAGAGAGTTAGGGACTGGAGCCTGGATTCGGACAAGTGTTCAAGGACTAGGGAAGATCAGATCAACTAAAATTTGTTTTGTTCCCCAATGGAGTCGCCAAATTTGTTGTCAGGAATATTGCACAATCTGCAGACAGAAGTTGTTCTTCTAGTCTAAATGGTTCAGATCCAGAACAAATGAGTGAATGACAAAGGATGAAGACCTTCCCTGAATGTTGTAAACACCTGGAATAATGCTTTGATCATGAACCTGTGTACCTACAAACATGTCAAACAAGCAAGAACATCAAAGCTACCAAAAAATTATTCACAAATCCATACTAGTGACTAAGGAATCCAGTAACATATACATGTGAGATCAATACAACAGATATGTGGGATGGAAATCAACTTTGCATGAATGAAAAAGCTTACAACCATTGCCTTAGTGTTGAAAACCCCCTCCACAAGACAAACACCTCATCCCCGATAGCTCCAACTTTCTCTCTTGTGCTCTCCAATGGATTGGACTAGATAGTCAATTCAACAGCATAACAATACCATTCAGTTCTTCCCCTCAACTATGGATATGAGCTTATATTTATAAGGCTCAATGGATAGGAATAGTTGAGAGAATTGTGGGTGAGGTGGCTCTAAGATCCTACCAAGAGAGATCTCAAGCTCAAACTAAGCTATATTGATAGGGATAAGCGAGGACACGAGGCTCAAGTTATAGAAGCGTCGAGAATCTTCTCTTTTTCCATTTTTACCAAGGGTACCACTTTTTTTCCCTTATGACAGAGTGGTTTAGGCGAGAACCGCTCCAAGAACACAGCATATACGCGGTGGCACCGCTTTTCTATAATAGGACATAGGTGGTGCTGATCAAGGTACCGCTCATCAGCCAAAGGGAAAGTGCGGTGCTAGGTTTTTTCATGTAGAATTGGTATCCAGAGCAAGTTTCCACTCCAATATTTGGGATTTAGAGAAAACATATGGGTTAAGGATCTCATCAAATGTTGGTGACGGGATTTGGATATAACAACCTCATCACATGATGATGACAAGATTTATGTGTAATAGTACCAATATTTCATCCACTGTCAGTCCTTTACTTCTAGTCATGACATTTATTGATTACATTTGTACCTCTTCAGTTGGTTCCTCTTCAATCATCCCTAATGTGGGCACTCAATCCCATAAGACCGTTGTGGTTTCCTCTGTTGTTTCTTCTGGTTCATTGGTTTGTTTTTATTCTACCTCACGTTATGAAAATTATGCATCTAACAGATGATTCATCACCAATGTCATCGAATTTATCCACTGTGGGAAGCTTTTTTCATAATGTGGTTCTTGATGGAAAGTACAAAAAATTTCCATGCCTACCTCATTAAAATTCAGGATAGCATAATTATGCATAGGCGGTTGAGATGGTCCACTTTATTCCCTCTTCTTGTAGTAAGGTTTGAATGTCCTTTTAGACGTGCTAGCTTGTTTATCCTTTTCCTATTCTATTATTTTATTCGATAACTTCTAAACCATCTCAACTACATTCTCCAACTCACTTGAATGTTCTTCCTTGGGCTTGGTTAACAACAAAGGTATTTTACCAGCTGTTGGTTTTATTTTTGATTCTAAAGTTTGTTTGGCTATACTGTCAAGTTCAGATTCCACTTTATTGGCTTCCTCATAATTTTCTACCAATGAATGCATGAGTGCTCTTTTAACAAACATTGCTATAGAGGGACATGGTGCTGAAGTATAGTATTCTATTAAAGTTTCTTTAGTTGGTTTTGTTGTAGAACTAAAATTACTCAGGTGAGAAGCAAACCTCTGGTTGAAATATTGATCCTTTTATTTATTATCCATACTCAAACAAAGAAATTCTTTCATAAGGGTGGTGATGGTTCGTTGACTGCCAAATTTTCTTTTAAACACCCTTTCAAAAGTTTCCCAATTTGTTATTGAATTGGCTTGTAAACTGAAAAACCAAGTGGAGGATTTAGCTTCAAAGGTATGTGGACAGAGAATGAATACAACATCTTAAGTTTTGGTTGTCTAGAATAAGGCAATTCGAACAATTTTATGGGTTCGATGAATCCTAATAAAAGATATAAAATGGAGATTCTTATTTAGTAATAATGACAATTCCATCAATTTTTATTGCTAGTTGTCTCTATGCTAGGAAGGATAAGAGAGAGCTTATATTAGAGTTGTTGCTGCTGGTTTACCAATTGTGTTCGATATCTTACCTTCGACCTTTCACCTACCTTCTGACCTTCCTTCCACCGATCATGAAACCTGAAACTGAATCTTTCATCGACCTGACACCTGCTGAAAACTTTGCAAGTGGTCTTCTACGGAAATTCCTTTCCCAGGGTCAAATTTTGGTAGAGCCCTTTCTAGGTGCTTGGGAAAATCATGAAAAGGTGTGGCCAGATTAAGTGGTCTTTTGGACCTCCACGTTGGTTTATTAACAGTGGCCATAACTCGAGGAGGAGACTATGGTGGAGATTGTAATGGATATTGGACTATAGAGGAATCTGGTCCCAACTGATCAAGTGGTTGGATGATTTCTTGTATGGATAAGTCGACCAACTCTTCCAAATTTTCTACCAGTATCGAATCTCGAGTATAAGAAGGTGCCTTCTTTGGGGCCAGCCTTCTTGGTAACACAGGAATTGCTTTCAATCCTCCAAGATTATTCAAGTAATATCTTTTATGTCTTCGTAAGTGATCAACTTCTTCAAACAAAACAGCGTACAAGCGCTTTGAACCTTCTTCTTCAAAACCTACCTTCTCTTGTTCTACAAAAATGAAACCTTCAAGAAACATATTGTCAAATGTATTACCAATGGAAAAATTTCTCACAAACAGACTTCCTCTTCCAACCATACATTGGCAGCCCTCCTTCTAGCGCCAAAATTGTTGATGCCTAGAAAATTTTTAGGTATCGACAGTAGGGATTATCCCCAGCAACCAATCCCAAGTAGATCATTCACCGTTTGGTTTGGGGAACCTATCTGGTTAACGACCCGGCTACAGTAAATTTAAATTTTGTTTAAGTCTTTCACCAGTCACGTCCCGGACCACCATTTATATGACTTTATTGTTTTAAAGATGAAATGCAAGTGTCAAAACTAAATTTAAGTGATTTATAAACAAGAACCTCACAAGTGAGTTGTGCAGGTTCTTACCTCTCGCCTTATGTAAATCTTGCTCCTCGACCACTTCTAAATTAAGTAAATCTATTGTAAGCTAGTCTACTCTAAAATAATCTATACTATGCCCAAGGGAAGAAAAATTAAAATATGTAGAGCAATGTACTGGAATGATCCATATTTATTCTACATATAGATTTTCTAATTCCATACACATAATTACAGCAGAAAGATTAACAAAGATAGCTTTGCTATAGTAAAGCATTCATTACTCAATATACACAAGATTTCAAATAAACAGCAATATCATTCGTCATTACAAAAATAATTCACAAAGTCAGAATGATCTCACAGTTGGACGAAAGCCAAGAAGAAGTAAATCAACATTTGCATTCTACACAATCCATATGAAAGCATGTGCAGTCCTCTCCCAGCAAAATTTTCTCTTCTTTATTCGTAGAAAAAGTAGTTCTTCTTACAAATAAACTCAGTATGCTTGCTCTAATGAAAGTCCTTCTATTATATCTTCTACTCCTATTTATAATACTATTACAAATGACTCTTTGACTACCCTGACTTTAACACTTCCATGACTTTTCGACTTCAAAATTTGTCCTCTAGTGCCTTGCACTAGGAAAATAAAATAAATTACATAAAATGACGAAATACCAAAAAGACAAAAATATCAAGTAGGACTGGCTGGTCTAGAAATGTAATCATCCCATGCAACAGCTTCTAACGAAATGGTTCGATATTCTATTGGCTCTAGCAGTCTCACAGTTACTTCATGGACAGCCAGTTGTGACTCCATTTCTGTCACTTTTGGTGGAGTCGACTTGTATAGATCTTCCAGGAGATGACTGATGATAGAAGCTTGTGCAATCCAAGTTTTAACAGATTCTTCCTTTATGACCTCCATCTTCATAATGTATTTCTCGTCTTCACGCAACCTATCTTCTAAGAACTTCATATTTTGTTATTTATTTGGGAAGTATTTGATCTTTTTTGCTGAAGGAATCTGGCATTTATTATGATTCAAACGCATTTTCTTATAGAACTCTACACATTTTTCCAAATTCTTCACAATTCCATTGCTCAACCTTACAGAATATTTCCTCTGAAATTCCAAGGATGCCAATTCTATCTTTAAGCCTCCGGCTATCTTTTGAGGAAAATGCTCGGGAAAATTCAAATTGGCTTCTTCCCAAGTCAGTTGGATTTGAACTTTTTTACTGACTTCTAGTAGTCCTTCCTGGAAACTAAGTGATCTATATCCTATTTCATTTAACCTTGTCTTTGCCTGCTTTACCTTATATGTCTCTTCAGCAAGCTTCAATTGAACTTGATAAATGTTCCTCCAAATTGAGCAGGATTGATCATGGAAAGGATTAATATCAGGCTACCTTTGGTGGTCATCTTAAGCTGAGTCTCCAATTATCTGTGTTGTACCTCCAACTCTTCTACCCGGGTTCTCAACTCCCCTGCTTGTCCATTTGCTGCAGATTTATGTGCTTCTAATTCCAAAATATTGTCTTCAATATCTTTTTTCTCCCTTTCCGTGATTGTAACTGAAAGCTCCAGTGCATCCTTTTCTAATTCTAAATATTGATCATCATTATGCATCCTTTCAAATTCTAAAAGAGTTTCCTCATGTTTCCTTTTAAGTTCTCGTCCTTCCCCTCTTTCTTTGATTAGAGTGTCTTTCATTTTAATCATTTTTCTTTATAATGATCGACATGTTCAATTTGTCAACATTATCAGAATTTTATTGAGCGGCTGCTACGTTGACTGCTTCTAGGAATTTGGGGTCCTGGTTGGTTTTTTCAACAATATTTTTCTCAGTTACTATGGTTACGTCAATTTGTGTGCCGATCTTTAACCTTTTTTCTGACCTCCTAACAATATTTATCCTGGACTTGTCAAAGAATATAGAGTCCAATCATGCCACTGCATGATTCTTAGATGGAATGAATGGAACTAATCCAAGTTCTGTAAGAGGAATGTGGCCTCCTGTTATCGTGTCACTTAATGGGGCAAGAGGATCCACCGGATCGTCCTGAGCAGTGTCCTTGTCCAAATCCTCTATGTCTTTATCCTCTTGTTCTTTCTTTCTCAATTCTTTAGCTTCTTTCCCAAAATCTTCTCTCGCTCTCTCCTCTAATTCCTTTTGTAATATTTCCTCTTCTTCGTTTCTCCTTTAAGCCTCTTCAACTAGTTGCTTATGTTGTTATGTTGTGTTGTTACTACCTTTTCCTCCACTAGTGTTGATCTTCTTTTTGAATTGCTTACTTAGAGAAGTAATGTTGTAGGCATTCTTGTATGTCGCCTCATCTTTGTCAAAATGATGAGAATATTAAAAATGAACTCCTATAGTCGCACAATGTTTTGCAACCTTGTCATATGAGACATTCCTATGGAAACTCTTTTCCCCAAAGCAGAAATTTTCCAGATCTTTTACAAATTCTGGTGCATTTTACCCTTGTGAACTTATAGCTACCAATGCAGAATGGCAGTGATGGGAAAATTTCCTTCTTCATGTCGAACAGGAAATTTCTGAATCCATCTATGAACCATTGTCTCACTGCTTCTTTGTAGACTATGTAGTCTATGGCATACCTGGGCATCAATGATGGAGCTCGAGATCCTCCATACATCCTTAAGTAAGTTCCCTTCTTTGAGAAATAATAGTCCCCATATTCACATATGATTTCCATAGCACCTTCAAACATGTAGTTGCACTCTTTGAGAAAAATTATTCTGTGCAAAGGCATCAGAAACTCTTTGCATATGAGTTTGTAGAAACATGAGTATTTGTGCACCCAAAGAATTTGATAGGCAGCATAGATAGGGGTCTTGGTGCAATCCCAAGTACAATTGAGTTTTGGGAATGGGTGTAGGAATAAAATACTATTAATCAAGTAAGACCTCATGTAAAATTATGACTTTCTCTAAGTCGGGCCTCCCTATGCAAAATCTATACATGACGACAAACTGCTTGATACAATATCCGCTAAGTTAAAAATGGTGCCTTCCATGGCCACATAGTATATCAATGGCATCCAACTTAACTTGTACCATTTCCCATTTTCCCTATTGAAGATCCTGTTTATCATCAAGGCTATGACGATGTAAGGAGGGTGTATACTTACAATCTCGTACTCGCCCGTGGCTTTCTCACATAGTTTCTTTCATGCTACCATCATCGGTTTAGCACATTCAAAAACGTCTAAGTTCAAACTTTTCACCCAGTCATATGTCATCATAGTCTACGGGGCAGGTAGTTTACAAGCCTTGGCTATATATGCCAAAGTGAAGGAAGCAAAGGCTTTCCCTTCTGTGTTGGAAATAATCATGGTGTCTGGGTTTGTTCAGGGTAGGATCCACCCAATTACTTCATCACACGAAAGAGTTCTGGGCGGGTGGTTGCCTTTGTGATACTATGTTTTCATATAAAGGCATGTCTTCCAAGCCTACCTTGGGGACATTCTGATCTTTTATCATATGATATATTTGACCCCACTTAAACTCTGGTTCAGCTCCTGTGATAGCCTTGTGTCTTCATAAATCATTTCTATCCTCGATATAATTTCCACATCTAAGTCACCTTCGGTGGCTTTATCCTTTTTCTTTCTGCTCTTCTTCGGCATGGTGTGAGGTGAGGACTAAAATTGTATCATGATCACCACAAGAGATGTCTTAGTAATAATATGATTAAAAGAACATGAACTTATATCAACAGAAAATATCCAAAATGAGAAGCTAAGATACCAGATATATGAATCAATTTTTAAAATAAAAATCATTGCTTCTTCCAAAGAGTAATATTGCAGTCAGTGTTTATTATGATAGAGGAGAACAGAGATATATTTACCAGTTCATCATTGGCCATTCGAAAGTAACTTTGTGAGATAGAGAAATCTCTCCCAAAGACTGTCCAATCATTTTTATTTATAACAAGGGTATATGTTTGGAAAACTTAAATGGAACTCATCAACACAGGTGTATATGTAGTTTTGGGAGTTACATCACTATTCCAAAACAGGTCAAGCTACTAGGGAATAATCAATTTCAACTAGTTTTTTAAAGCATTAATATTGATTGCTTTATGCTTTTGTTTACAAAGTTCACCTAGCTTATTTCTACTCTTCATTCATTTGGCTTTAAAATGTTAAAACATTGAGATTTTTTGACTGACTTTCTTCAAAGGTAAGAAAAAAACCAGTAAAAAACATGGCAAATGCTTTGTCACTCAAAATCGAGCGCACCTTGGGGAAACTTGAAACCCTAGTTAGCTTCTTAAACCACAGTGTAATCCCTAAGGGGAAAACTTTGGAGTCAAATTCTTTCTGAAAGGAAACCCTAGGCCAAAAAATCGAAACGCAGTGGTTCCCTAAGTGCAAATCCACCAAAGGTTACCCTATCACCACATACAAAACTAAACCAAACAAGGTGCATTTGACGAAACATCTGACCTGTCGTAATTTCATCATAAAAAACCCATGGGATTGACATATGCATATATACAATTTAAATGATAAAATGACCCAACGAAGGTGGAGAAAAAAGCAATCATGGTTGGACTAGCAAGCTGGGGTTGGCTTGTGAAACAAGGCCACGAATAGAAAAACCCCATCATGGTAACCCTTAAACCTCTAAACATGCAGTTCTTATAACTTTAAGGACAATTTTTAGGGCCTACCTGGAAACTGCTGGTGCGATTATAGTGCTTAGAGAGGTAATCCAAAATCTCTAAGTGGCGAAAGTTGACTAGATGTGTCCAAAATGGGGTTGTGGTAACAAACCACAAAACTTACCATGTTATATATGTGTGTGTGTGTGTGTGTGTGTGTGTGTGTGTGTGTGTGTGTNTCGTTTCGGCACTCAACTTAAAAATCCGTCAAAAACTTTTCCCAAATTTTACCAATACATCGATGTCAAATTTTGAGTTTCCCACGATAGTGTCGGTTGGAATGTCTGAGTTTCACCGACACCATCGACAGGAACTCGTCAAACATTTCCGAAAAATACTATTGACAAAACTCACAAAAGAGTTCGATGAAAATTTGTTGGAAACAAAATCTAATTCTTTTTTAACACTTTAGCTGCAAACCCTGAGTTTCACCGACACCATTGGAAAAACTCAGCAGGATCTTCCGACAAAATTCCTCCGATAATGAGAGTCAACAAGAAAAGATAAGTTTTCACTGGTAGTGTCGGCTCAAAATCCTAAGTCTCATCGACACTGTCAGCAAAAACTCGGCAAATGTTTTTGATAAAGACTCGTCAAACAAACAAAATTGGCTCAAGAGCGTCGAACAAAAAATTTGAGTTCTTTTGATGTGTTAGCTCGACTCATTGAGTTCTTCTGACGCGTAGGATGATAAAGCTGAGTTTTCTTAACTTAGTAAAAATAAATTTTTGGCTTACTCCAAAAAAAACTAAGTCATGGAATGAAAAATTCAAAGAGTAGAATCAGTTCTAAAGAATGCTTAAAACCAAAATTATGAGGGGCCCTAAAATTATAAAATTTTGGGGAAGTGGTTGCAGCAGGTGGAGCTAGATTCCCTGCGCTTTAAGAATACAATGATGGAAGACTCTATGAAAATTTGGACCTGATTGCAGAACTATGACAACCTAACATGTCAGGGATAAAAATATACTCCAAGAGGGCTCACTTGGGACTAGGTGGCATCCATTCAAACTTGGTGGAAGTTGAAGGGTTGAGGAGAAGGCCAAGTGGCATGGAGGTTACTAAACATTAAGGTTGAGGTGGAGGAAGCATATGGGAATGAATTCAACCTTGGAGGACCTTAGGAGGGTTATAAAAATATTTCATGAGGAATGAAAATGGATTTTGATCATTTTTTAATTTGCCTTTGGAATTTGGAGAGCATTAGCTTGTCCATTGCACGGTGAATGCACACTTACCCTGCTAGTAAGCCAATTTCGAGAGAGTGAGATTCTCATCCAAGTTGGAGATGGGATAGGCCATTCAGACCTCTCATTTGTAGTTTCATGGATTTTTTTTTGCATATAGGAGTCTGCTATTTTTCATGACCCATCTCTCCTCCCATTCTCTTAATTTCCACTTCCACATTTCCATGTTTTTCTATGAAAGCGCACTTGTGTGAATGGTGGTTGCACCCCATTGAGTTTAGTTGATGCCCACGCATAGGTGAATGATTCATGGCTCTGTAATATGTATCTCATATTCTTTATAAGTTGAAATCAGAATAAATACATATGCAAATGTCCACATTTCCAAGCTATATTGTGACTAGTTTCCATGTGATGATTTTCCTTTTCAATGGAGATTGTATATCTGATGTATATTGTGACATGGGTCAATGTTATATGTTGTTATTGAGATATTGAAATTATTTCAATGGTATATATTCATATTTCTCTGTTCTGAACCATTATATGCACCATTGATGAGTCAAAGTTGAGCTTTTATGTGTCATTTCGCTTAAGAAAATATCATTGAAATTATGCATTCGAATATGAAGATTTAATCCTATGTTGCATAAATATCAACCACAAAAAAATTATAGTAAATGAATTCTAATTACAGTCCCCATACTCTTTTCTGAAATTTGGGATGGCTTCATAGGAGTTGGAGAGCCATTTCTGCCCACACCCTAGGGGGAATTGCATCATAAATTGCTAGTAATTTTTCCCTTTTTGCCATCATGAAAAAATACAGTTTCATATTTATATTACATGTCATAAAAATATAATATATTCAATTTAATATTTCTAAGACTCCCCACATTATTCACAACCGAATTCAAGGCCCTCTTGATCCATTCGAATCCCTGGAGTCAAAACTAGTCAAGACAAGTTTTCCAAAATTATGCCTTTGTTGGGAATTTTCGAATTGGGACATTACAGGTATGTCCTTGGTGTGCTTGACTAGTTATTTTTATTTTTACAATTACTCCTTCAATTCCTTATTACTTCTTCTTAACTTCTTTAATTCTTCTAGTGCGCTGACTAGCTCTCCTTCCCAATCAACCTCGGCACTTTCATCATATTCAAATTTTGAGATCCCTTATATGCTATTTGATTTTTCTTTCACTTCAGATTTGAATATGGTAAATATATCCCATTATATAAAGTTTTACTTATTGTGCTTTTCTATGATTTGGAAGGTTCTTCTGTGGATCTTGATCTTTCCTTTGCTTCAGATTTTGGAAGGGACATATGAATACTATTGCAAGTCCATTTCATTGATGGTTTAGATGTGCTTTCAGGACTCCTTTTGACTGATGATTTACCTCCATCTGCTATGTCTTCATATTGAATTAGTTCCATAAACAACACTTCTCTTAAACTTGGAACTTGGTATACGATCTGTGATGTTTCATATCAACAATTGTTGCACCCACACTTAACTATGTTTTATTATTTTGATATTTGTGTCACAATGGCCAATTTACTTACCTATGATGTGTGTCAATATATATGATTTGTTCAATTTCACTATATCACACGATCTTCATATATCTACGAACACTGAGTTACTTCTATAATCTGCATTTCTGATTTTATTCAACACTTCAAAGATTCTCTATTTACACAAACATCAAATAACTTCATCACATATGTGATATTGCACTCTGATTCAATCACTGTGTGTTATCATCACACATCTTGATACGGGGTATTCTCCTTATTTGTGCACTTTTTAATTTTCTTCAATGTATTTGTGCAATATAGCTTTTGCATTATATTCTTTCTTTCATCAACGAGCCATTGATATACCGCCAAGAATTATGAAGCGTGTGAATTCAACAATTAGACATTCATCTTCTTCAATCTTACTCCAATACCTACATATCTTGTTTATTTATACTCTTTCTAGAAAAATATATGTGTCCACTTGTTGGGATACCTTAAACTTGGTGATTCCCCAACCTGCTCACTTCTTTACCAAGATAAACTCTTAATTTTCTTTTGTGTCAATGTGCAACCTTTTGCACTTCAACCTTGTAGGGTTTTGCGCACATATCCCATTTTCTTTTTGGTATTTTCACACATAAGTCCCGTATCTTATTGTTATTTAAGCACTTCCTTGAATTTCATATTTTTCTTCTAACTTATTCTTCAAGGTTGTTATCTACGCACATATGTCCCATGTTTTAGTGGGATCTTTGCACCCTCTAGACTTCCACATTTTTCTCTATGTACTTCTTCAAATTATATTTGTATGAGGAAGACTTCATGTTCTTTTGTGTATTTCATTTGCACATATTATTTCTTCACCATATTTGGTATTTGACCTCAACGCTTCATTTACCTTTGACTTCAATGATAGCACAAATCTTGTTGGTTTATTATTTGACATCAATAACAACACACATGTTCAACATGCTTCATATTTATCCTTTATCTTATCCAAGAAAATACTTAAATGGCCCCTTCCATATTCAAGCAACATATCATATAAATTCATTTTCTTGCAAATGGAGAAGAAAACCTTGTACTTCGATTGCTCCATTTAAAAATATAAAAATATGATCCAAGAGAGAACGATACCTTAATCTAACCATGAAATATAAGTGAGATAGCCAACCCTTATATAGGTTGTAGAGCCAACCCTTATATAGGTTGCTCCATTAAAAAATATAACAATAGGATCCAAGAGAGAAAGATACCCTAATCCAACCATGATATATGAGTGAGAGAGCCAACCCTTATATAGGTTGCAGATCAACTTTATTCATTCGATAAACTAATATTAGTTTTCTACATCTAGCATAGGGTGGAGAGAGTAATAACTAACCTTCATTACTTTTGAACATACCTCTAACTAAATCCTAGAGAAAGCATAAGATAAAAAAAAATGGTCAAAGACATAAGATCAATTCTTAAGAGATTTAGAGGCCCCATTTGAATACTTCTCAGCCTCCTTTACAAATATTCAAATTTTCCCAAAATGGTTGGATTGACCACCTAAAAAGTGCATACCATTAACATTGGTCCATTCAAATCACAAGATCAAACAATTATGGAATAGTAATAGTATGAATATCCTCCAAAGGTGATTTCACAAAACATAAGGAATCCAGAGCATATTCCAAGTAAAAAGAAGGGTTCACATGTTGACTCAAATCCATGTTAGCATTATGGTCCATTGAACAATCCATGGTTCCATGACCTCAATAATCTATGGTTATGGTCCACGTTGCAAATTGAAATACCTGGCACATGAATCAACTCCACATAATGGAAAATACTATGCCCAAAATATAAAAATTGACTGGACAACATGTGAGCACAACCTTCACAAAGTAAAGCATCCTGTAATAATATTGAGCCAAAATCAATCCACCTCGGACGTGAACCACTCAAACATATTGATATAGTCAACCCATGATTCTCATGATAGATTCGTACCAAACAAAAAAATGCTTCGATAGGAGAGATAGATCAAGCCCATGAATAAAATACTTTACCTATGCCAAATCAGTTCCATGCCACAATCCAATCAATGTGACCACTCCCAATGAGACAGAAAGACGCACAAATTTCCCACTGCAATGACTATGGAAATTAATAAGGTTATGAGCATCAACAACTTGTCTCTTATATATTCTTTCATATTTGTAACCTAGTTTTTAACATAACACTACTTCAAATTTTAAATAAGAGGATGTTGATGCTATAGACTTAAGTCACGTTGCTAAAAAATGGTTTTGGCATGCATGAAAGGATTACAATGATAACTAATAATGATATTTTTTGTTGTTGTTACTACTAATGTTTGATGACTAAAGATACAAAAAGGAATGTTGAGAAAGATATCTTAATGTGCCAAAAATTAGTGCTCAAAACTTCTTATATATAGACCTTATTTTCTTCACATACATGTTGCTCATGATTCTGTTGAGTATGGTTGTCATCGATGTCAAAGGAGGTCAAACATGACAAAACAATAACCAAGGATATGATGGCATGGAAACTTCAGTGAAAGATAAAAGAATAACAAAGGAACTGACATGGAATGTGTGTTTAGGTTGCAAAGAACTTGTTGAAACTCTTGTTGAAAATCAAAGTTCATTAATGACAAAGGAATAACAAAGGAAGTGATGTCGTGGCATATGGCATGTATGATGAGGTTGTAAAGTCATATGATGATGTTCTTGTCATCTCGTGAAGTTATTTTTATGTGCTTCCTTTGATAATCACTGCTCTCCTTCCTGTAACAGTCTGCGGGATTCCTCTTCCCTTTTCCTTGCAGCTTCTTCTTCTTGCTTTTGATGTTCAGCAATACCACTACTGCTTCATTTTCATCCCACAGTTGTTATTTTCATCTTGAATATTCTGCTTAAGGTGGCGATATTGCATGTGTTGCGATATATCTCTTCATATTTATCCCAGTAATTTTTGTATTCAAAGTTCACTCCCACTAACACACAATACTTCAAAATTTTGTCCTCTAAATTATTTCTGTGAAAACTTTTTTCTCCAAAATGAAAGTTTTGTAATTCTTTCACAAACTCTGGTGCACTTTTTACCTTAGTAAACTTATAAACACCTATGTAGAAAGGTAGTGGTGGAGATACAACCTTTTTCATATCAAATAAGAAATTACCAATCCCATCTATGTAGAGCTATCTCACCACTTCTTTATGAATAACATAGTCAGTGGCATACTTCGGTAGCAAAGAAGGGGCTTTAGATCCTCCAAACATTCTTAAGTACATGCCTTCTTCCAAGAGATAATAATGCCCATTCTCTCTCACCGTCTCTAGTTCTCTCTTAGACATGCAGTTGTAGTCTGTGAGGAAGATTATCTTGTACAATGACATTAAGAAATCCTCACAAATGCTCTTGTAGAAACTATAGTATTTGTGCGCCCAAAAGATCTAATATGCAGAATATACAGGGGTCTTGGTATTATCCCATTTGCAACTTAGTGCAGGGAATTGGTGGGTGCATAAAATGCAATCAATTGGGAAAGAGCTCATATAAAACTCTAACTTCCTCTGCATCAAACCCCCAAGTGTTACACTTATGCATGAATATAGACTGTTTTCTATGATATCGACCTAGTTAAAGACGGTACCCTTAGCTACAAAATAAATCAATGGTACCCAACTTATCTTATAAATCTTTCCATTCACCTGACCTAAAATTTGGTTTAATATCAAGTCTAGAAGTCAGTATGGGGTACATAAGTTTCCAGTTTCATATTTTCCTGAAGGCTTCATGTAGAACTGCTTCCTGGGAACCATCATTCTCCTTACACAGTCGAAAACATCTAAGTCTAGCTCCTTTATCCACTTTTTGTCATATAAATCTGAGGTATAGGTAGCTTACATGCTTGAGCTACATATGTCAGGTTGTAGGCAGCAAAACCCTGTCCATTAATGTTTGATAGAATCATCTTAATTATATCTTCCCTTGGAAGAATCCAGTCAAATACCTCAACACATGGGAAGAGTTCGGGTCTTGTAGACACCTTCATGATAGCGGACTTCATTATATTTGCATAAATTGGTATGTCTTCTAAACCCATCTCTGGGACAGCCTGGTCCTTGATCATCTGATAGATTTGACCCCATCTGAATTCTATCTCTACTCCAGTGAAAGCTTTAGTGTCTTCATATATAATTTCCAGCTTGGGTACTATTTCTATCTTTGGATCTTCTCCCATATCCTAGGCCTTTTTCTTACCCTTTTTTGGCATGGTGCTATATAAAAGCTGACGCTGCAAAACCAATCAAACATGTCTTAGATCTATTTCAATCTCCTAATCTACAGGCATGATAAATAAATACTGAACATAACAATTATATCTGAGATTGAGCGAAAAAATAAAACAGCATGAGGTTATATTTAATCAAAGTCTTTACCAACTCATTTTGAAACATCCCAACCAAGGAAAAAACCTCTAGCTACCCTAGAACCCCAAGTTAGAACATGGCTACTGCTGAACAGAGTCGATTTGTGGACATCTCATGTGCTAGGTTTCGAAAAATACCCCTGGCTTCTGCTAACGATAGCCTGCTCATCATGCGACTGGGCAACCTTTCCAACTCAGAACACCAAGGATTTTCCTATGGAAACAAATGGAAACCCCTCTATGGCTAAAAACCTCAAGAAATGGGTGGATCTAAAAAGAGTTTTGGGCCAAGAATCTTCACAAACCTACCCCGGCTGATGGGGATACCATATCTACTCACTCGTTGATGAAAAAAACAAGGAGTGGTGCAAACGGTGAAACATTTTTCTGGCCACAACCCTACTACTGAACCAAACTGACATAACAACTCTCATGGAAAAAGAAGATAGGATGAGTGGCACAGGACATGTAAGTCAAAAACCTACGGCCATACTAGCCAAGAGCGGAGAAACCAGGGGCTCGATGCGCGGGAGCAAGCGAGACACTTTCAAAAGTATTCAAAACCTAAAATCAAAAGGAAAACTTCCTATCAACTTGGGATTACATATAAAAACAAAGGATGGGAAAACCTAATACCGTAAGACCTAACCGAGCTCTTCCCAACAAAACATAGAAGAAAATACTAGGAAAGGATTCGAATCCTACCTGGCGAAACAAACTCAACTGTTGGTGAGTGCAAATCTTGTGCGGCCACATGACATTTAACATCTCAACGGTGATGAAGACGAGTGCTCCAACAAAAAAAATTAATAACTGTGTCACAACCCTCAATGACTTAAATAGGAAAAGTTATGATCCAAAACATAAGAAGGGTAATTAATAGACCCACGAGCGAAAACCTCATTGGTGCCAAAGCTACAAACTTCATCAGCAAGACATTAAATCAGAAACAAATCACCAATGTAAGCAACGGTGTCAAGTGTAAACTTGGAACAGGACCGATGCTTATCGGATAACCTCAGACTTTCCTACCAAGAAAATGTCATGATTCATCATCGGCAAGAACTTAAAACTCCATCGGCTGCAAAGAGATTGATTTATCCACAACGAGATCAGCTTAACCTTATGGAAGATCATCGGTTGAGATAGATGGGTGCACCCAACAGCATCGGCTCGAACAAACGAGTCTTGCTGATGTAGTCAGAAAAATCTTAGAAGCATCTTGTCGAAAAACTTATGGAAAGTTTCTGACACGATTTGGTGGATAAGAAACAAAAACCCCTTCTGATGCCATTGAAATTTTTTGACGAGATAACCCGATGCATCAGACAAGGATGTCAACAAGACATCGGAATGAGTTAAACCGATGTAGCGGGTGAAAAAACTGAGTTTCAGCTTAGTTTTTTAAGGTTTTTTCGATTTGTGGACAAAAACTAAGTTACGGAAAAGAATCCCTGGAGAGCAAAGGTAGTCTATGAAGGCTTAGAAACTAAAGATCAAAGGGGGGCCCTAAAACATGAAAAAAATTTGGGGAGGTGGTTGCAACATAAATAATTGGCGACTAGCTGGTGAACACAGATCTCTAGAAAAACTATCATTCAAACACAAAACTACTTTATGGAATTCTGTTAAACCAACTCATCCCAATCCTTTCCAAGATTTATTTAAAAATCCAGATCTTTCTAGGAATGTAAGATTCATAACTTATCATTGATTGTAGTCCAATAGGGTAAGGTAACCAAGTTTTCAAAGTCCCGATAAATCTTCTGAGGCCAAAATGTGAGATTCATTTACCTCTGCATTTGGTTGCTTTCGGCTGAGACACCACAGGATCGTAACAAAGTTAGGGTAGGCATATTCGTTTGTTCATCATTCCCATTTCTTTTGCATTCTTTTGATACTTTCATACTTTTGTCTTTTGAGTCTTCCCGGATTTCTTCATTTGCATTTGAGATTTTAATTTAGGTTCTTCCATCCATGGTGTCCTTTTGTGTGAGTGATAATTTGTTTCGTCTCACGGACGAAGAACAACCTTTGAGCAATCCAATCATTTTATTGATTCATGTTTTCATTATATTCTTTTGATATACTTTCTTTCTAGAAAATTTTGACTCTTTAATCCTTTTGGCTCTAATTTGTGGCATGGGATTATTTTGAATACCATACACCTATCTGTCCTACTTCCTTCCTGTTGGGTCCTTTGCTGCAAGCTTCCTAGGACAAATATTAATGTGAAGTGGATGGGGCCCCAAAATAGTATTATTGACCTCTCCTACCTCAGTTATTTAACAAGGTTTAAAATAGGAATTCAATGTGTTCTTAAAATAACTTCCTTTCTATAGTCTATCAAATTAAAGAATCTTGTCATGATAAAATTTGACATAGATAAATCTAAATGAGCAATTCTTTGGTTTAAAATATTGGTATTTTATCCACATTCCAATGTTCCCCAAGCACCAAAAGCTGAGTTGGATTATTTGAAATAAATCTAAAATAAAGCAAAGAAAAACTAAAATAAATCAAATGCAAATAAAAGCAAATCAGCAGAAAGAAAGCAAACATAACTAAAAGAAATCGAAGCGAACGCAAAAAGATTTATTTGTGTACAAAAAACCTCTAAGGCATTAAGTAAAGTAAGGTTTGAGAACCAAACCATTGATAGGAAGGTTCTCTTCCCACCCCTGTAAATCCTGTAACTTATACATTGAGGGGCCCAACTTTGCAGCAATCTGAAATGGGACATTCCATAGATGTTGAAAATTAGTATGCTTTCCCTTTTCTTCATGCGGGTGATCCCACTTGAGAATCAGATCTCCTAATTTTAATCTTCTATTACCAGTCTTACGTTTGTTAAACCACTTCTTCACAATCTCCTACTAGTGTTTAAATCTCTCTTTAGACTTGAGCCTAGACTCTTATAACGTCAGCAAGGTATTGATTCGAGCTTGTAAAACCTCACTACCAGATCCTCTAGATGCTTGGGCTAATTGAGAAAACGACAACAAAATGTTAGGAGGTAAAATAGTTTTTTTTCCATAAACTAATTTATAAGGTGACACGCCTAAGGAATTCTTGGGTGTGACCCGATCAGCCCATAGTGCATTTGGAAGAGCTACCTGCCAACTTCTTTGGTTTTCTATGATAGTTTTCTTTAAAATTCTAATGAGATTCTTATTAGTTGATTCAACTAATCTATTACCTTTTGGATAATAGTTAGCAGAATAATGCAATTCCATTCCTTTCTCATTAGCAAATTTAGTAATTTTAATCGATGAAAAGTAATATGCATTGTCAAAAACCAGGGAAATTGGAACCCCAAACCTGGTCATAATAAGGTCTTGTAAGAATTCTATGACTGCATCTTCGTTCACTTTTCATAACGGGATCGCTTCCACCTATCTAGTGAAATAATCAGTGGTTGTGAGAATATATTTGTGTTGAAATGAAGAGTTTGGATTGATTTCTCCAATGATATCAATTCCCCATTGCTCGAATGGCTCATAAACAATGACTAGTTGCAATGGTCCAGTTACCCTTTCTTGTTTCCCACCGCTTCATTTCCATGTGTCACACTTCCTTACGTAAGCATGAGCATCCTTAAACAAATTTGGCCAGTAATATCCATCCCTTAGAATCTTATTTGTCATGGTATCTCCTGAAAAATGCCCTCCAACAGGACCATCATGCAATTCCTTAACAAATTTAGTTGCATCCTCTTGTTCCAGACATCTCAGAAATACTCCATCATAGTTCTTCCTAAAAAGAACTCCATCAATGATCTGATAAGATGCTAACTTCAAGCGTAATGCTCTCCTTTGTTTAGAATTCTAGTGTTCAGGTAAATATCCCTGTTAGGGATAGTGTATCAGATCTCTGTACCAGGAATCTGGGGCGATGAATATAGGACACATATTGATCATATGTAACTCAACTTCATTCTCCCAATCATCGTCTTCATTGCTTTGACTTTCAGCCATTAACTTACAAATACCCTGTCCTTTGAGGATAGTGTCTATTTTAAATTCTAAATCATATTCTTGCAAGGATGTTACCCAATTTCCTCTCCTTTCTCCTAATTCTTTCTACACAAAAAGAGATCTAACTGTCGGGTGAAGAACAATCACTTTGGTTCTATTCTTAAGAATGTATGGCCTGAATTGTTTTACCGCTTTAAAGACTGCATACGCCTGTTTATCAATAGAAAGGTAATTTAATTCAGCACCTTGCAAACTAGTGTTCATGAATGATATGGGGTACTCATCTCCCCTTTCTTCCCTATATGTAAGCATTGTTGCGAGTGAGTTATTAGAAGAAAAAGTGTATTGGATAAAATCTTTCTCAAAATCAGGACTTTTGAGTGAAGGTGCATGGGCTATAGCTGCTTTGATTTTCTTAAATGTCAATCCATTTAAACTGTATACTTTGCTTAACCATCTGTTGCAAAGGTTTGACTATTTGAGCAAAATCAGGCAAAAACCTTACCACAAAATTTATAGTCCCCATGAAAGATTGCATGCATTTATTATTGTGGGGTAAGGGGATCTGTGCTATAGCTTCTATCATTTCTGGGTCTATGGAGATTCCCCTTTTAGAAATGATGTGACCCAATAGCTTTCCTTCTAACACCGCAAAAACACATTTCTTAGGATTCAAGGAAATACCATGTTTCCGATAGCGGTCAAAAATTTGTTTTAGATGAAACATATTTTCTTCTCTCTTTTTGGAGAAAATTGTTACGTCATCTAGATAGACTACCACGTTGTGGCCAATCAAATCGTGGAAATCTATATAAATTTCCCCTTGGAAGGTTGCTCCAGCATTAATGAGACCAAAAGGCATTCATCTGTAATCAAAAGTTCCCCACTTCGTTTGAAATGTGGTCTTTGGCCTATCTTGTTCTGCTACCAAGACTTGGTTGTAGCCGGAAAACTTGTCCAATAAGGAGAACAATTCAGAGCCTAAAACCATCTATAATATTTGCTCCATTGGTGGGACTGGATATTTATCCTTGTCTGAGGCACGATTCAAATTTATGAAATCTACACATAGTCTTATTTCACCAGACTTTTTTTCTTACCGGTACCAAATTTTCCACCCACTCTGAGTGTCTGGCTCTAAAAATAATCTTCACATCAAGTAACTTTTTTACTTCACTTTGAATCAGGGGTTCCAACTTGGGATGCACCTTCCTTAGTGGCTGCTGAAATGGTTTCACACCCGCTTTAATAGGAATAACATGTTGGATGATGTGGGTATCATAATTCTTCAAATATTCATAAGTCCAAGCGAAGACATCTTTATATTGTTCAAATAAACTGATGAATTTACTTCTCTCACCTGATGAACAACATTCCCCAAGTTCACATACTTGGGTTCAGCTTCTATCCCAAGATTAACCAGCTCACACTGCATAGATGAACTATGTGTTTTGACATTGGCTGGCCTCCTTGACTTGTTATTCAAATCAAACGTTCCCTCCAATGTTATGACCCCTATAGGTATGAAGTTCCCACTTTGGAGATTGGCTTTATGTTCTTCATCATCAATCACGGAGTCTTTGAAATTCTCATCATTTGTTAAAAACTCCAAGATTTGTGGGTCGTCATCAAATACCCTCAAATTGGTGATATTGCTTGGTACATCTAGCCTGAAAATTAATTCAATTGAGCATTTGTTATTTGTAGGTACTAATATTGCAGCAGAAGTAGCTAACAAATCAGCTGCTGCGTTTTTCAATCTAGGAATCGAAATGATATTGAAATCATTAAAATTTGTTATAATTTCCCAAACTTCATTTTGGTATCCTTTTAAATGTAGTGGCAGGCAATGAATTGTATTTCGAACTTGTTTGACAATTATTTGAGAATCACCAAAAACCTTTAGATTTCTTACTTTGAATTCAATAGCCTTCTTTAAGCCCTAGATTAAAGCTTCATATTCTATTGTGTTATTAGTACATTCAAACTCTAATCTACAAGAAATAAAATGTTTATTTTTTTCTAGATCAATCAGGACACAACCAACTCCTAATCCTTCCTAAGTTTTAGAACCATCAAAATATAACAACCAAAATTCATCTTCTAATTCTACAGAACTACTGTTACTCTCTAAATTAGAAACTAAAGTAACTATGTTACAATCAATATTACCAGTCTGTGAAAACTGAAGGAGATCGAACTGTGTATCTGATTCATCACTGGCTTCTTCCACCTGATAATTTCCAGGTTCAATCTCTATGAAATAGTTATCCAAAACTGAATGTGAGAAATTTATAGGCTCGTTTTTTCCTTCCAGTTGCGTCACATTGTGCTTTATGTGTGGTTCCCTCATCACTTTGATCTGATTTTGACAGTTCTTGTGGGGAAACCACAAGTGTGACCAGACATTGTTAGGACATTTAGACACTTAGGAGTTATTTAAGATTAACTTGTGTAATATATCTGTTAGGTAAAGTGTGTTTCTTTAGTATGCATTAGTATGCATTTGTAAATATTCTAATATGACGGTCACAATATGTTCTATACATAAAGTGATTCGAAGGTTCAACTTCTCTTAGATCATACCTACCATTGATCCATGGCTTAACACATAATTGTTGCATGATCTCTATTTAAAGAGCATGGAGGGTCATTGGCTAGTTGATCGATTATGAGAAGCTCATTTGTAACTTTAATTTTTTTGCATAATAAATTGATCCAAGTAGCTATTTGGCTGGGGCGTGGATTGTTTCCCTCTCGAGGGTTTTAACCACGTGACAGACATCAGTGTGTTGATCTATGATCTATTTGTGTGAAGTGGTTTCTCTAGGTGTTCATTCTTTTGGGAGTACCATGTGTACTCGAACATGGTATCAAAGCATTTATGAAGAGTCGCTTCTGGTTTTTATCAAGATTTGGAATCGGTGTTGCCGAAACTTTGAAAGGGTTTTTGTTTTTTGACTTTTTGTGCATTTGTGGCATGTAGGAACTATTCCATTGCGTCTGTAGCATCCTTTCCAGTGGGAAATAGTTTTCGTTTCATCAAAAACCATTTCTATTTGATCCGAAAACACCCATTTCGGCAAATCTGAAGGTATAATGTTACAGTGACTGATTTGTTTTATTTTTTTTAAATCTCTCATATTTTATCAGTTTTATTATTAGATCTTTATTGTTTTAGTCTCAGAGTATTTCCTTCCTTGGCTGCATATGCTCTTTTTCCGTGCACCTTGTGCGATCGCGGCAAATCAGGAACGGAAAGGGAATTTTTTTTTTGATCTTCTCGGCTACATATGCTCTTTGTCGTGCACCTTGTGCGATCACAGTGAATCAGAAACAGCAAGAAAAATTCAAAACGTAGAATTTCCAGGAAAGTTTACGAAGATCTAACCCCATAGTGTGGAAAAGTGCACGGAGACTAAGAGAGAAGAGTGAAAAAAAAAGGCCCCATTCTTCTTTCCCTTCTTTTACGTACCTTTTAAACTTAGTTCACTTTATTCAAAGTTTATTTATTCCTTAATAGGTCTTGAGTTCAAGTCTTATTAAGTTACTTTTTAGTGCATGCAATTTCTATTTTCAAATTACTTTATTTTAAAAATGCATCTCACTTAAATAAAATAAAATAAAGAGTGAGTCACTTAAGTATTTTAATTTATTGCCGCACTATTTAAAGTAACATTATTGTAAAAGTGAACATCACTTATTTTACAAAAGTGATTCACTTAAAAGCAACTTTCTTGTAAGTGATTGTCAAAGGTTCATCTTGGGAAGAAAAGGGTTCTTTTTTTAGTTGGCTAATTTAATATCTGCCACGTCACTATTGGGGACATCTTCAATATTTTCTTTGATCAAGCATAACTTCATCATCCAGAATCAGTTTTTGTTGCCATTTTTTTAAACAACCTGATTTTTTGAGCTTTTTGCATCTAGATAGTTAGTTTTTGTTCTTTCAGCCATTATTTTACAGTATGGTCTCCCCTTGTGATATTATACTTACTAGTTCTAACTATTTCTCATGGAAATATCGTATGGAGGATGTTCTATGAAGTAGAGGACTTTTCATAATTACCTCAGGGAAAGAAACATAACCCACTGATGATGATAAGAAAATAAAAGGGTAAATAGATGTGATGAAGCTCGTGGATTAATTGGGATGTCAGTCTCTACTGATTTGCGATTCCACATATCTGGAATTGATGAACCTGATAAAGCTTGGGAAAAGTTGGAATCTATGTTTGTTAAACACAATGAAATTCAAGGTCATCAACTTGAGAATGAGTTGATTTCTTTGAATCCAAGTGATTTTTCATGCATTCAATATTATTTATCTAAGTATAAAACTCTTAGACTCTTATGTGAATAATGCAAGAGTAAGAAAGAAGATAAACAATAGATTTATCATATTCTTTCCAAACTTGGACATCCATATTCTGTTTTTGTATCTACATTTTACTCCATGAAAGAATCCTTGACTACAGCTAGCTATCAAGAGCCTAGTCTTGAATCCTTTTGTGATTCCTTAATTAGAGACCAAGATAAGCTCATTCATCTTGGAATAATTAACAATGCAGATACATTTGGGAAATCCTTATTGTCCCAACAAAAAGAAAAGTCCAAACCTCCCAAGAAATAGAATTTTCACAATAATAAGCCAAACAAGGGTCCCAAACCCTCTCAATCAGCTCCTTCTTTAAAAAAAGACAAAGGATCCAATCCAAAAGGAAATAAGAATGAGCGTCATTACAATTTTTGTGGGAAAGATAATCATCATGAATCTAAGTGTTTCAAGAAGATGGCAGCATTGAAAGCAACAATGAAGAATCACCACGTCAGCCTAGATTTGTCTTTAGAATCTACCTCTCATGGACATGCACTTTGTGCTTCCAGTTACTCTTATATTGCATCTTCCTCTTCTACTTCAAATGAATGGCTCATTGATTCTGGAGCATCTTATCATATTGCTAAGGATCAAGCCATCTTTTCTACTATGCATGAATGTAACACCAAACAAATATTTGTTGGTGATGATAGATCTCTAAGTGTTGTAGGATCTGGAACAGTTCCAGTAGAAAATGGTCATTTTAGTGATGTACTATGTGTTCCAACAATTTCCTGCAATTTTTTATTAGTCTATCAAATTACTCATTCGGGTGAAGGTAAAACTGTGACGTTTACACCTCACCATGTTGTAATCAAGGATTTTAAAGATCCTCAAAATGTCCTTACTACTAGAACTATTGATGATAACACCAGGTTGTACAAATTTAACAACTTTGGGTCATCACATTTTCCTTCAGTTTTTGTTGCTCATAATGATAACTTGAGCAAACTTTGGCATGAGCGATTCGGTCACTTAAATTATCGCTCATTGCAACAACTATGTAAAGACAATATGGTGGCTGGTCTTCCGATGGTATCTTGGCAGGATGGTGTTTGTTCCGGTTGTGTACTCGAAAAACAGCATCGGGACAGATTTGACAAATGTGCCTCTTGGCATGCCTCGGTTCCCTTGGAGCTTGTTCATAGTGACTTGTGTGGTCCTCTTCCATCTGCTTCCTTTTCTAGTTTCAAATATTTCTTAAATTTCATTGATGACTACTCCAGACGCACTTGGGTTTACTTCCTAAAACTTAAGAGAAAATTATTTAACAAGTTCTTGGCCTACAAGGCCCTTGTTGAAAAACAATCTGGTCATCAAATTATTAAGTTAATATCTGACAATGGAGGAGAATATGTTAAAAAAAAAAATCACTACTTTTTGTACTGAACAAGGAATCTAACAACAACGCATTGTTCCATATACACCACAACAAAATGGTGTAGCTCAACGCAAGAACTGCACTTTAAAAGAAATGTCTAATTGTATGATCCAATCTAAGGGCCTAAGTCTTCAATATTGGGCTGAGGCCATAAATTGTGCAAATTACATAGTTAATCACACACCCACTAAATTTTTACAAGGTATAACACCAGAAGAAGCATAGAGTAAAATTAAACCAGATGTAAGTCACTTTCGTGTGTCTGGTAGTGAAGCATGGGCTCACATTCTGGATGAAAAATAGAAAGCATTGCAGCCTAAAAGAGAAAAATGCATATTTGTTGGATATTCTGAAGATGTAAAATCTTATAGACTTCTGCAGCCACATTCTCATGATATCATCATTAGAAGAGATGTTAAATTTGATGAAAATCTCTTAGCCTGTGACCCTAACTTGGCGGGTGTGCCATCTTTGGCCTGTGAGCCTGATTCGGTGATTGTGCCTTCCTCTACTTCCAACTTCCTTGATAGGTTTTCAACTCTAGTTTCTGATGATGACAGTGAGGATAAAAATCCACCTATGCCTGCTCATGTTCGATCCAATTGCACCAACACCAATGCTTCCTCGATGGGTCCATTTAACATGTGAAGCAGCTGGTGATCTTGACGGTGATCCTAGAGATCAACGTCAAACACGTTCTCAGTTTCAGCAAGCCTCTTCTCTTTTGGCTCAAGTTTATGAGAATCATGATCCAGAAACTTTTGCAGAAGCTTCAGGAAATCTAGATTGGGATGCAGCTATGGATGAAGAATATCATTCCTTAAAGGCGAATGATACTTGGGATCTTGTTCCTCTTCCAAAAGGAAGAAAACTTGTCAAATGTAAATGGGTCTACAAAACTAAGTATGCATCATATGGAAGTGTTGAAAGACTTATGGCAAGGTTATTTGCCAAAGGTTTTTCCCAAGTTAAAGGGATTTACTATAATGAAACCTTTGCTCATGTCGCAAAAATGAACTCCATCTGCCTTGTTCTTTCCCTTGCAGCCTTACATAACTGGGAAGACCATCAAATGGATGTCAAGTCTGCCTTCTTACATGGTGATTTACCAGAGGAAATTTACATGGAACAACCTCCTGGATATGTTCAGAATAACTCTAGCCTTGTACGTCACCTTAAGAAATCCTTATATGGCCTTAAGAAGAGCCTAGAGCTTGGTATGCCAAAATGGATAGCTTTCTCCTTGACATTGGTTTTTCTAGATGCCATTCTGATCGCAATATATATAACAAGAAACTAGGAAACCATCTCATCATACTTGTTCTTTATGTTGATGATATTATCCTTACTGGTAGTGACCCTAAACTTTTAACCCATGTGAAACCCAGTCTTAAGCAAAATTTTGACATGTCAGACTTAGGACATTTGCATTATTTTCTTGGTCTCCAAGACTTGCAAACCAAAGAAGGAATCTTTATTTTCTAGTCTAAGTATGCTTGTGACCTTCTTCGTCGCTTTCACATGGAATATTGTAAACCAACCCCTTCTCCCTTCCAGTCTAGAGTCAAACTTTCTGGCACTTGTATTTCCCCTGAAGTAGATGCCACCCTGTATCATTAGCTTGTTGGTAGTCTCTTATACTTGATTCATTCCTGTACTGACCTTTCCTTTGTCGTTGGTCATGTTTTCTGTTATATGGAAACACCTCATGAAATTCACTGGAAAGCAGTAAAAAGAATACTTCGATATATTCGAGGTACAATTCAGTTTGGGATTCATTACAGTATAGTGGGGACACCTTTGTTGGTTGGTTTCACTGATTCAAATTGGGCCAGCAATCTTGATGATCAAAATTCTAATGCAAGTTATGTTTTCAATCTGGGATCTGGACCTGTCACTTGTACTTGCAAGAAACAACAAGCTCTTGCTCTTTCTTCAGCATAAGCAGAATATCGAGCCGCAGTTAATGCAAGTCAGGAAGCTTTATGGCTTTGACAGATCCTTTCAGAGTTTGGATTCGAGCAGCAGCAGCCTACACCACTTTGGTGTGACAATAAAATTTCCATCAAGCTTTCCAAAGATCCATTTCTACATCAACACAGCAAACACATTGAGCTACACATGCACTTCATCATAAATATTGTTTATGATTGTGTTTTTGAAATGTTCTATTGCGCTACAGATGATCAAGTTGCAGACATCTTCACCCAAGTCTCTTACAGAAGCAATTTTTTATAAACTTTGATCTATGTTAGGAGTTCAGGAATGTGTCATTAAGGGGGGATAGGCTCTAATGCCTCCTTCTTTCTCCTAATAGTGTCACTTTTGTAAATTCTTCAATCCTATCCCAAGTTATTCTTAAGGGGGGATGTTAGGATATTTAGACACTTAGAAGTTAGTTAAGATCAACTTGTGTAATATATCTATTAGGTAAAGTGTGTTTCTTTAGTATGCATTAGTATGAATTTGTAAATATTCTAATCCGATGGTCAGTATATGTTCTAGACATAAAGTGATTCGATGGTTCAACTTCTCTTAGATCATACCTACCATTGATCTGTGGCTTAACACCCAATTGGTCCATGATCTCTATTTAAAGAGCATGGAGGGTCCTTGGNCTTTTTTTTGCATAATAAATTGCTCCAAGTAGCTATTTGGCTGGGGCCATGGACTATTCCCTCTCGAGGGTTTTAACCATGTGACAAACATCGGTGTGTTGATCTGTGATCTATTTGTGTGAAGTGGTTGCTCTAGGTGTTCGGTCTTTTGGGAGTACCCTGTGTACCTGAAGAGTCAGTTGCAAAGTACCCTTCTAGTTTCATGGACCAGTCCCTACACAATATCAATCCATATGCTTCTGGTATATCCACTACTATGATGTCTATAAATTGGCAAACCCTTTCGTCCGCAGACAATCGTATCAACACATTCTTCATTTCTCCTACCACTTTAACTATCGTTCTATCAAAATGGATGATTTTAGATGAAGAAGGTGTGGGTTGACCAGTTGTCTTTCTACAGAATGAAAGAGGCATAACATTAGAGGATGCTCCAGAATATACCAAACTATTATGTACATTGTGATTGAAAATTTCAAATGTAAGTAGAAATGGTAATGTTTGGGACTTATATTTTCCCCCAATACTAGCTTCACTGATCTCTTCTTCTGATTGAACATCATCTTGGGATTTACTAGTTTGTGAATCAAAGGATTCCAGGAGTTTCTTTCTTTGTAGAGGTAAGTTACACATTTCAAATAAATAAATATTTGTTGTTGTTTTCTTGATATCTTCTATTATACCATATCCCATATCACCTTCTGCTGAAATTTTCTTGTTACTCTCCACTTTACTTTCTGCAACCTTCATAGGATTACTGACCGCGGGAACTTCCTTCCTTTTTATGACTAAATCAGGTATAGGTGGGGTTTGAGTATTACTATTGATTTTCTTCGTACTTTCCTAACTCTTCCTTATCTTGGTCAGTAATAAAATTTCATCCATTATTGGTCCCTTGCTTCTTGTTGTTGCATTAACTGCTGAAAGTTGAATCTCCTCATTAGGCTCTTCTTCTTCTAACCCCAACGTAGGTGTGCAGTCCCATAATACCATTGTTGTTTCAGGTAGTTCCTCTGGTTCATTTTCCCTTTCTTCTTTTACTTCCAGCTCGTTTATCTAAGCGTCTAAAATTTGGTTCATCGCCAGGGTCATCGAATTTATCCATTGTGGACAGCTTTTCTCAGAATGGGGTTCTTGATGAAAAGTGCAAAAATTTTCCATTCCAACTTCAGTGAAATTCAAAACAGAAGAACTATATGTAGGTGGTTTGGGTGGACCACTTTCATCTCTTTTCTTGAAGAATGGTTTAAACTATTTTCTGGATGAACTGGCTTCTTTATCTTTTTCTAAATCAAAAATCTTGTTTGATAGTTTTTGTACCATTTTAACAACATTTTCTAATTCACTTGAATTTTCCTCTTTGGGTCTAGTCAGCAAAAAAGGTTTCTTACTACTAAAAGTCCTTGTATCTGATTTTGTAGTCTGTTTGTTTATACTTTCAAGTTCAACCTCTACTTTCTTGGCTTCTTCATAAGTTTCTACCAAAGAAGGCTTTACTGACCTCTTAACAAACATTGTTATAGTGCTGAAGTATAATATTCCCTTAAAGTTTCTTCAGCGGGTTTTATTGCAGCACTGAAATTATTTAAATGGGCAGCAAACCTCTGACTAAAATCATGCACTTTCTCTTTCTTGTCCATCCTTAGAGCAAGCAATTCTTTCATGAGATCGGCAGTAGTTCTTTGGCTACCAAACTTGCCTTTAAACAATCTTTCAAAAGTATCCCAATTCGTTATAGAATTCATTGGTAAACCAAAATACCATGTTGATGCTTTAGCTTTGAAAGTGTGTGGAAACAGTCTACACACTACATCCTCATGCTCTACTGCTAAAAGCTCTAGAGCTGAGAAAAAACTTTGGAAGTGATCATCGACTGAAATGCCTTCTCCCAGATCAAACTTAGACAATGATTTATCAGCATTCCGAGGCAAAGCATGCAATTGAAGATCCAGGTTGAATGGAGTTATGGCTCTCCAAGCTGGTGGTGGATTAGCTTGATTTTCATTAGGCTTATTAGCATTCGAAGGTGCATACACAGCCATGATTATATGAGGAGATTGCGGTGGAGAGTTAAAAGGTGACTGAAAAGGTGAACAAAATGGGGAATATGGTCCCAACCGATCAAGTGGTTGAACAATCTCTTGTAAGGACAAATTCACCAATTCCTCCAAATTTCCCACCAAAATTGAATATTTCATGTAAGTGGGTGCCCTTTTTGGATCTCGCCTTCTCGGTAATTCATGGATTGTCTGCAATCCTCCAAGCTTATTCACATAAGACCTCATGTGGCTCCTGAAGTGATCATCTACCTCCAAAGGAACATGGTAAATTTTTTCTACAGTTTCTACTTCTAGGTTTACTCGTTCTTCAGAAAAATTAACTTCAGAATTGTTACTAGTGGAATAGTTTCACGTAAACAGATTTCCTCTGCCAGACATGCATTGGTGGCCCTCCTTCTAGCGCCAAAATGTTTGATGCCTATAAAATCCAAGGTACCGACAGTAGGTATTCTCCCCAATAATTGTTCCCAATTAGATCGTTTATCATTTGTAATGGGGAATTCGTCCAGTTAGCGGCCCAGCTTCTATAGAATTAAAGGAGTGCTTAAATCTATTTTACTGGTTGCGGCCCAGTCCACCATTTATGTGATTTTATGTTTTATGAATGATATGAAAGTGCCTAAACTAAATGCAAGTGATTTCCAAAACAAGAACCTCCCAAGTAATTATCCGCATAGTGAGCTGCGCAAGGTATGACCTCTCACCTTACATGAATCAATTGTCCCTCAATCACCCAAAGCAAATAGCAACTAGTTTAATCTAATATATTCTAGTATATTCCCATGGAGAAAAATTTATATGCGAATGAGTAATATACTGTATTGTTTGCACATAGGATTATACAGGTAGTTGTTAAATTCTTAATACATAAATACAACAAAAAACTAACACAAAGATAGCTTTGCGAAGTTAAAACATTCATTACTCATTAATTGCATAAGATTCATAACAGAAAATGAAATCATTCATAAACACAGAAATACTTCAGCGAGTTTAGAAGGATCTCACAAATTGTACAGCATGCCAAAACAGAAATAATTCCTTATTCAGCGATCCACACAACCATCTTGAATCTCATGCAGTCTTCCTCCAGTGAAAATTCAGTTCTCTTTATTATAAAAAGAAGTAGTTCTCCTTACAAAAAGTTTCATCATATGAAAGCTAGAAAAAATCCCCTCTCTAATCTATTCTACCTTTACTTATACATTTGCAAAATGAATTTTGGTTATCCATGCCCTTTGCGCTTCCCTAACTCTTTGATTACAAAATTTTGTCATCTAGTGTGCTCACTAGGAAAATGGAATAAATACAAAATATTACATAAAATTCTCCACTTGTGAATAAAACAAAACAGCCTAGGTGGGACCAATTGGTTTCTTAATAAAAACATGCCATGCTTGAGCCTCTTCACTAATGACTCGATAGTCAACTGGCTCCAACACACGTGCATATATTTCATGCTTGGACAACTAGGATTCTATATCCCTTACTTTTGGTGAGTTCTAAATTAGTAACTCCTCAAAGAGATGCTTGTAAACTAAGGCTTGTACAATCCAGGCTCCAATGGATTCTTCACCAATGCTGTCGATCTTAGTTATTCTTTCTTCCCCTATATGTAGCCTATCCTAAGGCTCTTTAAATGTTGATCTCTGGCTGGGAAATCTTGAACTTGAGTGTCTACTGAAACTTGGCCTTTATTGTGAGTTGAACACATTCTTTTGTAGAACTCATTACACTTTTCCAAAGTTTTATCAATGGTTGTGTTCAAGCTTACTGTCGATTTGATACCGAAATTCAATATTTCCAATTCCATCTTTATACCTCCTACAATATTCTTAGGCATGTTCATCGAAAAAGTTGAATTGGCTCTGCACAAGTTCTACCACTTCTGATAACCTCTTCCTGAACTCTGATGAGCTGTGTGATATCTCCTTTAATCTAGAATCTATATGTTTAATTTTATACATTTCTTCCACCAACTTCAATTGAATTTGATTTATTTCCCTTTGCAGTAAAGACGCTTGATTACGAAAAGGAGAAAGATCAAGTTGTTTTTTGTTTGGCACCTTGAGTTGCTTATCTAGAAAACTGCTCTGAATTTCTAGCTCTTCAACTCTTTTTTCAATTGTAGCTCTCTCTTTCTCTAACTCTGACACCTTGTTTTTAAGATATTTTTTCTCTCTTTTAGTGATGGTAGCTGACAATACCAAGGCATATTTGTCTGATTCCAAAATTTTATATGCCTCTTTGAGTTTCCCCAATTCTGTGAGAATATCATCATGCTTCCTTTTTATACTTTGTCCCTCTCCTCTTTCTTTTCTTAGAGTTTCTTTCATTTGGGACATTTTCTCCTTATATTGATCAACATTTTCAACAAATTTCTCTTATCTACATTGGATAGAGCTGTTGCTACACCTTCCATCGCGAGGAGTTTAGGGTTTTTATTCATCCCCTGCAAAAAAAAAATCTGTTAGCATGATTTCTACAGGCTGATCACCTGTGTCCAACCTTTTCTATGATCTCATCACAATCCTCTTCTTGTTTTTATCAAAGAAAATTGCATCGAGGTTGGCTACCGCTTGTTCCTGGGATGGAATGAAAGGTATTAATTCAAGCTCTACTGAGGGAGATGGATTTTCAATAATCATGCTACTTGACTAAACAAAAGAATCCACTGGACTATTATGACCTTGGTCCTACTCTTGATCCTCCCGATCTCAATCTTCCTGCTCCTTTCTTTTAAGTTCTTCAGCTGCTTTTTCTGCTTCTTCTCTTGCTTGATCAACCATTCCTTTTGTATTCTTTCACTCTCCTCCCTCTTCCTATGTTCTTCTTCTTCCTTCTACCACTGTGCTTCATCTACTAATTGTTTCTCTACTTCTTGTAATATTTTGTTGGCTTCCTCTTCCCATTTCCTTGCAACTTCTTCTTCTTGCTTTTGTTGTTTAGCAGTACCACTACTACTTCCTTTTCCTCCCACAGTTGTTATTTTCTTATTGAATCTTCTGCTTAAGGTAGCCATATTGCATGTGTTGTGGTATATCTCTTCATATTTATCCTAGTAATTTGTGTATTCAAAGTTCACTCCCACTGACGCACAATACTTCGAAATTTTTTCCTCTAAATCATTTCTGTGAAAACTTTTTTCTCCAAAATAAAAGTTTTGTAATTCTTTCACAAACTATGGCGCACTTTTTACCATAGTAAACTTATAACTACCTATGTAGAAAGGTAGTGGTGGATATACATCCTTTTTCATATCAAAGAATAAATTACAGATCCCATCTATGTAGAGTTGTCTCACCACTTCTTTATGAATAACATAATCAATGGCATACTTCGGTAGCAAAGAAGGGGCTTTAGATCCTCCAAAAATTCTTAAGTACAGACATTCTTCTGAGAGGTAATAAGTCCCATTCTCTCTCACCGTCTCCAATGCTCTCTTGGATATGCAGTTGCATTCTGTGAGGAATATTAGCTGGTAAAGCGGCATTAACGAAATCCTCACATATGCTCTTGTAGAAACTATAGTATTTATGCACCCAAAAGATCTGATATGTAGAATATACAAAGTTCTTGGTCTTATCCCATTTTCAATTTAATGCGGGGAACTAGTGGGTTCATAAAATGCAATCAATTATGAAAGAGCTCATATAAAACTATGAGTTCCTCTGCGTCAAACCCCCAAGTGCTACACGTATGCATGAAGATAGATTGTTTGCTATGATGTCGGCCTAGTTAAAGATGGTACCCTTTGTAGCTACAACATAAATCAATGGTACCCAACTTATCTTATAAATATTTCCATTCGCCCGATCGAAAATATAGTTTAACATCAAAGCTAGAAGTTGGTATGGGGTACGTAAGTTGGCGATTTCATATTCGTCTGAAGGCTTCATGCGAAACTGCTTCCAAGAAACCATCATTCTCTTTACACAGTAGAAAACATCTAAGTCTAGCTCCTTTATGCATGTTTATGTCATATAGATCTGAGGTATAGGTAGCTTACATGCTTGAGCTACATATGTCAGGTTGTAGGCAAAAAAACCGTGTCCATTAATTTTTCACAGAATAATCCTAGTTATGTATGCCCTTGGAAGAATCCAATCAATTACCTCGACACATGGGAAGATTTTGGGTCTTGTATACACCTTCATGATAGCGGACTTCATTATATTTGCATATATTGGTATGTCTTCTATACCCGCCTCTGGGACAGCCTAGTCCTTGATCATCTGATAGACTTGATCCCATTTGAATTTTGGCTCTACTCCAGTGAAAGCTTTAGTGTCTTCATATATAATTTCCCGCTTCGGTACTATTTCTATCTCTGGATCATCTCCCATAGCCTGGGCCTTTTTCTTACCCTTTTTTGGCATAGTGCTATATAAAATTTGAGGCTGCAAAACCAATAAAACATGTCTTAGATCTATTTCAATCTCCTAATCTGCATGCATGATAAATAAATACTAAACATAACAATTATATCTGAGATTGAGCGAAAAAAGAAAACAGCATGAGCTTATATTTAATCAAAGTCTTTACCAACTCATTTTGAAACATCCCAACAATTTTTGTGATAGTAGGAAAATAACCTCTGGCTACCCTAGAACCCCAAGTTAGAACACGGCTACTACTGAACAGAGCCGAGCAGTGGACATCTCATGTGCTATGTTTCAAAAAATACCCCTGGCTTCTGCTAACGATACCCTACTCATCATCCGACTGGGAAACCTTTCCAACTTAGAACACCAAGTATTTTCATATGGAAACAAATGGAAACCCCTCTGTGGCTAAAAACCTCAAGAAACGGGCAGATATAAAAAGAGTTTCTAGCCAAGAATATTCCCAAGCCTACACCGACCAACATTGATACCATCTATTCTCAAGCTTTGATGAAAAGAATAAGTAGTGGTGCAAATGGTGAAATGCTCATCTGGCCACGGCCCTTCTACTGAACCAAACTGACATAACAACTCTCATGGCAAGAGAAGAGAGTATTAGTGGCATGGGGTAGGTAATGGGAAACCCTACGGCCATACTAGCCAAGAGTGGGGCAACCAGGGGCTTGATGCGCGCGAGTGAGCGAGACACTTTCAAAAGTATTCAAAACCTAAAATCAAAAGGAAAACTTCCTATGGTCTTGGGATTACATATAACCACTAAGGACGGGAAAACCTAATCCCATAAGACCTAACCGAGCTCTTCCCACAAAAATGTAAAATAAATGACTAGGAAAGGATCTAAATCCTACATGGAGAAATGAACTCGATTATTGGTGAGTGCAAATCCTGTGCGGCCACACAACAGTTGACAGCTCAATGGTGATGAAGACGAGTGCTCCAACGAAAAAAAGTAATAACCATGACACAACCATCAGTCACTTAAATAGGAAAAGTTATGATCCAAAACATAAGAAGGGTAATTAATAGACCCACGAGCAAAAACGTCGTTGGCTCCAAAGCTACAAACTCCATCGGCAAGAGCTCAAATCGACAACAAATCACAAGTGTAAGCAACGGTGTCGGGTGGAAACTTGGAGCGGCCCCGACGCTTATCGGATACCCTCAGACTTTCCTATTGAGAAAATGTCATGATTCATCATTGGCAAGAACTTAAAACTCCATCAGTTTTGAAGAACTTTATTCATTCACAACAGTATCAGCTTAACCTTCTGGAAGATCATCGGTTGAGACATATGGGTGCACCTGATAGCATCAGTTCGAACAAACGAGCCTTATCTATGCGGTTGACAAAATATTAGAAGCGTCCAATCGGAAGACTTATGGAAAGTTTCTGACACGGATTGGAAAATAAGAAACCAAAACCCCTTCTAATGCCATCGAAAATCTTTGATGAGACAACCCGATGCAACGGAGAAGGTTGTCAATAAGACATCGGAACGAAACTTAGAAGTTTTCTCTGATAACATCAGCTACGGAATCTGAGTCTCACCAACGAATTGGAAAACTCACATAATTTTTTCAAAAAAGATAAAATACATACAAAGAATTGACAGGGAAAGGATTAGTTCTCTTGTTACATCGGCTCAACTCGACGATTTCATCCGATGCAGCGAGTGAAAAAACTGAGTTTCAGTTTAGTTTTTTAAGGTTTTTTCGATTTGTGGACAAAAACTAAGTTACGGAAAAGAATCCCTAGAGATAAAAGGTAGTCTATGAAGGCTTAGAAATTAAATATCAAATGGGGGCCCTAAAACATGAAAAAAAATTGGGGAGGTGGTTGCAACAACAACACAGCTACAATACCGGATGTGATGCAAGCTGTAGGATCGGTTTCTAGATTCCAATCAGCTCCCAATGAAACACATGTAACAGCAGTAAAAAGCATTTTTATATATTTGAAAGGTACTATGAAGTATAGTTTATGGGACCCAAAAGGTCAAGACTTCACTTTAAAAGCATTCACTAATTCAAATTGGGCAGGAAGTGTTGATGACCGGAAGAGTACCAGTGGAGCAGCATTATTTTTGGGAGACTGTTTGGTATCATGGTTAAGCAAGAAACAAACCTCCATTGCACTATCTATGACATAAGCCGAATATATTTATGTTGCATCATGTTGTAGTCAGGTCATTTGGATGAAGCAAAAATTGGAAGACTTGCTTGTGAAGAATGAGAATCCAATAATAATAAATTGTGACAACATTGTGCTATAAACATATCAAAAAATCCTATTATGCACTCTAAAACGAAGCACACTCCAATAAAATATCATTTTCCAAGAGATCAAGTGTCACAAAAGGTTGTCAAATTGGAATATGTAGATACAAAAGAACAGATATTTGATATCTTCAGTAAGCCACTACCTAAAGAAGCATTTGAGCATCTTAGACATAAGTTGGGAATAATCTCCTTACAATAATAAAAAAAAGGCATCATGTCAGGGGGAGATATGTTGACACGGGGAGTTGTTAGAAAGAAGTCTTTGTCATTATAGTCAAAGGGGGAGAAAAATCAAGGAGTTGTTGCCATCAATGCCAAAGGGGGATAATATTGAGTATGGTTATCATTGACGTCAAAGGAGGTCAATAATGACAAAGAAATAACCAACGATATGATGGTAGGGAAAACTCAGTGAAAGATAAAAGAATAAAAAGGGAAATGACATGGCATGTATGATGATATGGCATGTGTGTTTAGGTTGCAAAGAACTTGCTGAAACTTTTGTTGAAAATTAGAGTTCATCAATGACAAAGGAATAACAAAGGAAGTGATGATGTGGCATATGGCATGTATGATGAGGTTTTAAATTCATATGATGATATTCTAGTCCTCTCATGAAGTCATTGTTATAATTTGACACCATTTTGTAGAAGTATGGCAACTTGTTGAAACTCTTGCTGAAACTCTGAAAATTTGACTAACTGAAAAATTGACTAAGTGTTGAAAAACTAGTCTAAGTTGCTCTTGGAAAATTCTCGCCACATATCATGGATTAATCATAAAAATTATCTAAGAGTATAAGGCTATAGCTTGTTGAATTGTGCACATGACCATGATCTCATCTTGTTTTAAAATTTCTTGAAGAAAAAGTTGTGGGTCTTCCAAAATGAGGTTTCAGACTGAAATTGGCTGAAACTACATGATGAAACACTAAAAAGAAAAATTGACGAGTATTGGAAAAATGGTCTAAAGTACCCTAGTAAAATGATCATCATTTTTTCATAGGATACTAATAAAAAATATATGCTGCCATCATAGTTTAGTTTGTTGATTTGTGCATCTGACCATGGTCTCAGTTCCCCTAAAAGGCGCTTGAAGACAAAGTTACGGGTCTGCCAAAAAGGATTTCAGGTTGTTTTGCACCAGTTCTATAAAACTGCCTAAGTGGCCTTTGTAAAATGTTCGTCATTTTATGTACGTGATGGATTAAATTATTATTAAGGTACAGTCCTCTAGATTGTTGATTGTTGCATCTAACCATATCATCAGTTTGTCGAAAAGGTCACTGGAGATGAATATATTAGTCTGCCAAAAGTTCCTTCTTTCTTGATTTGCTATGTTTCAGTAAAACTGTCAAAATGTTAAAACCAGTTATAAAAGGCCATTCTGAAATGCACACCAAAAGCTATGGTTGTGCGGATAAATGTATATAATGGTATGGATCTATTATTTGGTGAACTTTCCATCTAGTCATGGTATTAGTTCTCCATTTGGTGATCACATGTGTGAGATATAAACCTACTAAATTGAGATAAAATATGGAAAGCAAGATAATTCAAGCATTTCCAGAAAACATTTTTCTACATAATAAAAGAAAGAAACGCATGTATACAATAATGTGAAAATGATTTCTACATAGGTTGAGAAGGATTTATGATAATGTTAGAATGGTTAATCCAAAGAAACAAAAAATATTTATTATTAAAACAGAAATATATTATTCATGTAACAAAGTAAATTATTATTAATTAAACATAGAAGGATAAATAAGCTACAGGATTAATTGAATAGAGAAGTAATTTTTTAGGATTCCTTAAAACATAGAGGGATTAATAAATAGAATATGTTAATAATTAAACATAGGAATGAAGAGATGCCTTTGGTGAAAAGATTTTAATGAAAGCACATGATTGTGAAAAGGTGCATTTGGTGAAAGGATGTGATCTTCAAATGAAAAGACACAAGTTTCCAAGAATGAAGAGATGTGATGAGATATATAAACATAAGTTTGAATTAGAAGAAAAGTGTCTATGTGATCTAGATCTATGTGGCAGTAGCAGAAGACAAGGACCAAAGAAGGAAAACCAATGATAGGGTTGAAAACATAAAGAAGATCTAGAAGTCTGATGAAATCAAATTAGGGTGGCAAGGTGGTTCTTGGGTAGGCAACAAGCCTGTAGGGGGTCATATCCTCCTTCTAGTAGAAGCTAGAAAACAGGGTGTCATTGCATCCTTGTCTGTAGTAGAAGGTTGAAGAAATGGGGTGTTGTATCATCCTTGTCTGCTGCATCAGGAAAAAACTAGGGTGTTGTTGCCTCCCTTTTGTAGAAGCAAATAAACAGTTTTGTAAAATTCATCTTATTAATGAGTTTGAGTTTGTGGTTTTCTCTTTGAGGTTTCCACAATAAAAATTATTTGTCCTCACTTTTTGTATTCTTTGTGTGTCTTGTACTAATTGTTTTAATAAAATAAAAAAGAAGGAAATACTGATTCACCCTCCCTCTCGGTATTGTTGGATATCCAAAAAGGTGGAGGAAGGTGTGAGTGAAGATGTAGAGGGGATGGTTTCAGGACAGGAGGAAGCACGTTGAGATAACGCAAGTGTCGAGTTGGAGAAACGAGGAAGGGTTGAGGGGAGGTATGTGTGGGAGGTGTGGTGGACAGGAGGGGAAAGGTGGAGAAGAGCTGTAGAGGGATGGCAAGGGATGCGAGAGATGAGGAAGGAAGAAAGGGAGTGATGGGTAGATAAGAGCGTCGATGTGGATGAGTAAGGCGGAGGGAGGAAGGGAAGATCGCGTGGTAGGAGAGGAGCGGGAGACAGAAGGCTAGCGAGAGATTATGCATGGAGATGAGTGATGGAGATTGGTGGGAGGTGTGGAAAAATTCCAGAAGAGGGAGGAGGTGAGATGTGAAAGAGTAGTAGTGAAAGGGAGATATTATGAAGAGGAGGAAGGTGAAGGAACAAGGGAGCTGAAACCAAGCTTTGATACCACTTAGAGTGGACAAATTCTAAATGAACCCATAATTTCTGACTAACCCAAATAGTGAATAATTGATATTAAGATGATGATTGTATAATACAACAATTGTCCATTATATAAGACATTTAAAACCTATTCATTGAAGGGATATGTCTTTTAATCAATTATTATTAATGTTGTTGTTTTGTTGGGTTTTTTTTTAACAAAAACGGTTATGTAATAAATAAGAGCTCAGCATAGAAATCGATGATAAGAAAATTGGTTACAACTAATAACAATAGATTCTACTTCCTCCAGTCGAGTAATCATAGAATCTATCTATGGGGGGGTATCAATACTAACAACCGAATTTACAATAAGTTCATTATGACCTACATCTATATATTTATTAGCTGCAAGGTCTGCCATAGCATTTAGCTCCCTAAGAATATGAAAAAAATTTAACCTCCTAAACATTTTGGCCTTGGACCTGATTCTAATGATCAACCTTGCTATTCTCTCATTCTTACCCCGACTTCCCCCATTCAACGCATGAATAATTAACCTGGAGTCTCCAAAAACCATTACCTCATCCACTCCTTTCTTCTTCAGTTGCTTGAGACCTTGCCAGAGCCCATATGCCTCAGCCATATTATTGGAATCATATCCAATATTCCAATAGTATTCTATCTCAACTTTCCCATTTGGATCAATAACAACTCCTCCTCCTCCCGCTCTTCCAGGATTCCCTTTAGATGCTTCCTCAAAAAACAATTTAAAAATCTTCCTTTCTCTCAGCCAGTTCTCAAACTGAGATTTGTCCAATCTGACTTCCTAGTTTTTCCAAATGTTTAGTAGCCAAATTATTTACAGCATAGATATTAAGACTTTACAGCCAATTTTTTTCGTTGTCTGTCAAATTTCCTTTGTTAACTAGAATCTTTAAAACACTAACAACCTCACCGAGTAAGGCATTTACTTTGATAGCAATCTTCCACACTGGTTGGGTCTTGTCCTGAAAGATTATGTGGTTTCTTTCATTCCAAATGAACCAGCATATTATTTTGGGAAGTTTCATCTGGCAAGCTCTCAGTCCTTTTTTCTGAATCAGCTCACCCTAATACAATTTGTCCCAATTGAAAAAACACATCTGAATTTTGTCTGGCAAGTGAATCCCATCTCCCCAATGCTTCAGCACTTCCCTCCAAACTGAGATGGCATAAGGGAAAATTAAAAAGAGATGACTGATATTTTCAGTTGCTTCAGCACAGAGGGGACAACGGAAGGGACCAGCGAACTCACATTTTTCCAGATCCTCGCCTGTAAGCACTCTCTCATGCAGCAACGTCCAAATGAACATATCGATCTTTGGCAACATATTACAATTCCATAAATAATTCCAAATTGCAGGGTTTACAGGCACATTATGAGTAGCAACAAATTTTTTATATCCCTCAGACGCCGAATAGCTGCAGGAGTGTCTTCCCCAACCTCGTCGGTCCTTTTTGAACTTGGCCACCGGAGCAAGCCCAGAAAAATGGTTCAACAAAATATTTCTTCCATCATTTATCTCTTTAGGGCACTCAAGAATGGCCCACCCAGCCCATAGATTAGGAACACCGATTTCCTATTCAGAGATATCCCAAAAGGTATTAATACCCAACGCATCCAGCCATTGATTTAGTCTTGGAAGAAATGGAGGAGGCTTCCCAAGGATCACGTGCTACCAAATGTTTAAACCACTTATACTATGAAACGAGAACTATATACTATGAACAAGAACTCTACCCATAAAAACGATGATTTTTGCAAAAAAAACACCAAAAACACC
>LPNX010849138.1:452920-484890 GCA_001517045.1 Pseudotsuga menziesii
CGTGAGGAAATTTTCAAGCTACAGAAAATTCCAATGTCGATGAAGAATTTGGCATGCATGATATTGTTGAATAGTTTCGTGTTTTGAAGAAAATGTTAATTTTGACAATTTTTTGATCAGATATATTAGTAATGTTTTGACTTTCAGACTTTATTTTAGAAATAAAATTTCTAAATATAATGTTTTTAATATATTTTTTACAAATAATTTGTATATTTTTTCTCGACTTTATGTCAGTCGTCACTTTTCGATAACTAATATGAAATATGATCATTTTTAGAGAAAAATTCTCTGAAAATTCATTGAAAATGGTTTAAATGTCTTTATTTTATGGAATTATTTACAATTTTGTCAATAAAAATGCCTTATTTTGTACATAAAAATGTCTTATTTTATAGAAAAAATCGTAAAATGTATATGTTTTTCATTATAAATTGCTTAAAAATGTATGTTATTTTGTTAAATTTCAAAAAACACACTTGAAAATAGAAATTAAAAATATTTTACAACAAAGATAATTCAAAGGCCCCAAAAAATGTCTGAAAATGAAAATGTGTGATACTAGCATCAACCATTTTTTAAACGGGGGTAAAAATAGCTACTAAAATTAGGAGAGAGAAAAACGAGAACTGTGTCGAGTTCTCGTTTCATAGTATAAGTGGTTTTTATCAGTTTCCCATTGCCCGATATCCAGTGCAGCTCTTCTTTGAACATAGGCAGCGCTTTTTTGTAGAAGTCGTATATAGGGGAGCCGTTTGTTAGGATATTAGACACTTAGGAGTTAGTTAAGATCAACTTGTGTAATATATCCGTTAGGTAAAAGTGTGTTTCTTTAGTATGCATTAGTATCCATTTGTAAATATTCTAATCCGACAGTCATGATATGTTCTAGACATAGAGTGATCTGACGGTTCAACTTCTCTTAGATCATACCTACCATTGATCCATGGCTTAACACCCGATTGGTCTATGATCTCTATTTAAAGAGCATAGAGGGTCCTTGGCTAGTTGATTGATTATGAGAAGCTCATGTAACTTTCTTTCTTTTGCATATTAAATTGCTCCAAGTAGTTATTTGGTTGGGGTCGTGGACTGTTTCCCTCTCGAGGGTTTTAACCAAATGACAAACATCAGTGTGTTGATCTGTGATCTATTTGTGTGAAATAGTTTCTGAAGGTGTTTGGTCTTTTGAGAGTACCCTGTGTACCTGAACATGGTATCAGAGCTTTTATGAAGAGTCGCTTTCAATTTTGATCTAGATCTGGAACCGGTGTTGCTGAAACTTTGAAAGGGTTTCTGGTTCTGGATTTTCTGTGTATTTTTGGCTTATGGGAGCTATTCCATTGCATCCAAAGCATCGTTTCCATTGGGAAATAGTTTTCATTTCATCGAATATTGTTTCTGTTTGTTCCAGAAACACCCATTTCGGCTAAGCTGAAGGTATAATGTTACAGTGATAGATTTGTTTTTTTTAAATATCTCATATCTTATCAGTTTCATTATTAGATCTTTTTTGTTTCAGTCTCGGACTGTTTCCCTCCCTGACTGTGTATGCTCTTTGTCGTGCACCTTGCACAATCGCGGCGAATCAGAAACAGTAAGGGAAAGTTTTTTTTCTTGTCTTCTCGGCTACGTATGCTCTTTGCCATGCTCCTTGTGCGATAATGGCAAATCAGAAACAGCGAGAAAACTTGAAAACGTAGACTTTCCAGGTAAGCTAACCAAAATCTAACCCCATTGTGTGGAAAAACTTTTTTTTGTTTTTGTCTTTAATTTTTTGTAATTTGCAAAAAAAAAAAGGCAAGCATGAAGAACGACAGAGAAGAGTAAAAAAAAAAAAAAGGCCCCTTCCTCTTTCCATTCTTTTACGCACATTTTAAACTTAGCTCACTTGGTCCAAAGTTGCTTTATTCCTTAATAGGTTTTGAGTTCAAGTCTTATTAAGCTACTTTTTAGTGCATGCAATTTCTATTTTCAAGTTACTTTATTGTAAAGTGCATCTCACTTAAATAAAATAAAATAAAAGGTGAGTCACTTAAGTCTTTTAATTTATTGTCACACTATTTAAAAGTAACATTATTGTAAAAGTGAACCTCACTTATTCTACAAAAGTGATTCACTTCAAAGCAACTTTATTGTAAAGTGATTGTCAAAGGTTGATCTTGGGAAGAGGGGGTTCTTTCTTTAGTTGGTCAAGTTAATATCTGCCACGTCACTATTGGGGACATCTTCAACATTTTCTTTGATCAAGCATAACTTCATCATCCAGAATCAGTTTTCAGTGCCATTTTTTTAAAAACTTCATATTTTTTCGAGCTCTTTGCAACCAGATAGTTAGTTTTTGTTTTTTCAGCCATTATTTTATAGTATGGTCACCCCTTGTGATATTATACTTACAAGTTCTAACTATTTCTCATGGAAATCTCGTATGGAGGATGTTCTATGAAGTAGGGGACTTTTCAGGATAACCTCAGGGAAATAAATAGAACCCACTGATGATGATAAGAAAATTAAATGGGCAAATAGATGTGATTAATCTCATGGATTGATTGGGATTTCAATCTCTACTGATTTGTAATTCCACGTATCTGGAATTGATGAACCTGATAAAGCTTGGGAAAAGTTGGAATCTGTGTTTGGTAAATACAATGAAATTCGGGGTCATCAACTTGAGAATGAGTTGCTTTTCTTGAATCCAAATGATTTTTCATGCATTCAAGACTATTTATCTAAGTATAAAACTCTTAGACTATTATGTGCAGAATGCAAGATTAAGAAAGAAGACAAACAATGTATTTATCATATTCTTTCAAAACTTGGACCTGCATATTTTGTTTTGTATCTACATTCTACTCCATGAAAGAATCATTGACTGCAACTAGTTATCAAGAGCCTAGCCTTACATCCTTTTTGTGATTCCTTAATTAGAGAGCGAAATAAGCTCATTCATCTTGGAATAATTAACAATGCAGATACATCTAGGAAATCCTTATTGTCCCAATAGAAGGAAAAGCCCAAGCCTCCCAAGAAACAAAATTTTCGCAATAATAAGTAAAACAACAAGGGTCCCAAACCCTCTCAGTCAGCTCCTTCTTTAAAAAATGACAAAGGATCCAAGCAAAAAGGAAAGAAGACTAGGCGTCATTGCAATTTTTGTGGGAAAGATAATCATGATGAGTCTAAGTGTTTTAAGAAGATAAAAGTGTGTTTCTTTAGTATGCATTAGTATGAATTTGTAAATATTCTAATCTGACGGTCATGATATGTTCTAGACATAGAGTGATCCGACGGTTCAACTTCTCTTAGATCATACCTACCATTGATATGTGGCTTAACACCCGATTGGTCTATGATCTCTATTTAAAGAGCATATAGGGTCTTTGGCTAGTTGATCGATTATGAGAAGCTCATGTAACTTTCTTTCTTTTGCTTAATAAATTGCTCCAAGTAGCTATTTGGCTGGGTCCATGGACTGTTTCCCTCTCGAGCGTTTTAACCACGTGACAAACATCGGTGTGTTGATCTATGATCTATTTGTGTGAAGCGGTTGCAAAAGGTGTTCGGTCTTTTGAGAGTACCCTATGTACCCGAACACCATTCTTATTCTCATGATCAATTTCAAGGCATCTGAGCCTCGGCCCTAGAAAATATTTGCATTTTATCACTTGACTACACCAAGATGGATTAGAGTCAATAATATTCTAGAGCAACTTGGCTCCCATTGCCAGGTTTTGAATCCTTAAGTCTATGATTTGCAGACCACCCTCCATCCTTGGCATCTTTATTTTTTCCAGCTGACCAAAGAAAATTTTTTACCCCCCCTCCCCCCCACATTATTCCCACCTTTCCAGAGGAAAGATCTCACCAGGCCTTCGATCATGGCAATAATTTTGACCAGAGCAAGAAGAAGGGAGCATTGGTAAAGAAGATGGTTGTTCAAAACATCTTTTATTAACACTACCTTCCTAGCCCGATTTAGCCAGGTTGTACCCCATACAAGGATTTTATTTTTGATTTTTTCCAGTTGTTTTGTTGTTATTATTACTGTATTTATTAATTATTTTATGTTCGTAACATTTCCCTTTCCTTAATGGCAGCTTTGTCCTCAAAGCTGACTATGTTGATATCCTCTTTTATTCTAGCTCTGTGTCAAACTGATGACTTGAGAAATGCAATTTTGATTACAATCTTTGCTTCATTTTGTTTCCATTGTTTTGGAATCCTCATTAAGTATGAACTTGGTGAATTTTTATTTACGCTTATGCCACTTGCGTCATTGTAGCTTTTAACTACTTTTCTCGTCAACTAAACAGACTTGGTAAACATGACAATCGTAGTTTTATTTTTGTGATGTCATTACCAACATATTTTGTGCTAGTTGCTTTGAAGGGGATATTTGTACTTATAATGCTCACAAAACATCAATCTTATCTTGTGTCTAATTAGTCTTATAGGTGTTCCCATTGATGTTCTTTTGAAGTGAGAGGATATGAAAGGTAGTGTTTGAATCTAAAATATTTGATTTTTCAGACTTGATATCTTTTACACACTGTTGGATCCATCCTTTGTCATTGAAATGATCATCGTTATTGTTAGCAACACTAGCTTCAGTCTTGATAATCGTTTATGTGTTCGTGATGGTTAATAGTGTTTCTGGAATTTTTCTGGCTAGGATTTCAAGAGCTACATGTCGTTATGGATCCTTTAGACCCAGATCCAGATGGGAGGAGAGCAGAATTGGTGGATGGTTTCCATCGAATCGCGGCTTCTCAGCCAACAGCAAAAAATGACCCTTCGGACTCCCGATTCGTAAATCTAGTAGATGTCCCAGAGGTCACACTCTCCTCGACAGCCTCTAAGTTCAAAGTTGTGGCATTAGACGAGCGTGGCTTAGTCAGCCATTTTACGGTTCTTTGGCCATCCCCCCGCTCCATTTAAATATGGATAAACAAGAAATGGAGACCTCTAATCCAAGGAGAGGTGCAACAAATCTTTTGTGGAAGGGGATTCTTTGTTTTTTTGTTCGAAAAAAAAGAAGACAGAGATCTAATATTTAAGAATGGCCCCTACTTCATGGGCCCAAGAGGAATGTACCTCAACAAATGGGATCTATCATTTGACCCAGAGAAGGATATACCCTCCGAAGTCTCGTTCTGCATAAAACTACTACATCTTCCACTACATTATTGGAATGATGAGGACCTGAAAACAATCGAAAACTCTTTAGGGAAATACATAGACAAGTCAGATCCAAAGCCTCCATTTTTCTCTTGTGCCAGAATATGTGTAGAAGTAGACCTAGAAAAAGGTCTGTCGAAAGCAATAAATCTCAACATGGAAGGGTGGAAGCTTTTACAAATGGTAGATTATGAGAAAATCCCATTTAATTGCAAGCTATGCAATGATATGGGCATTTTGCTAAGTATTGCAAAAAGAAAACACAAACGGAGGAAGGAGAGATCACAAGAGTGGAATGGAACGAAGTTAGTCGAAGAAAAGGAAACAAAACAATCAGCAACCAAGGGAACTCCCTGGAAAAAAAGAAAAAAAAATCAGAAAACAACTTCCAAGCCTAGCATCAACATCGAAACCACAAGAACAAGAGGAAAATATAGCTATGGAGAAAGAAGATACCCCCCAAGAAAATAAAGGAAACGAGCCAGTTTTGGAAGAGATTAGGAAAACCTATGAACCACTACTCCCATCACAGCCGTACGTGGAAGCAAGACCAAAAGATTCGCAGAGTTCAAGTTTGCTTACGAGAGCTAGATCCAAGGCTCAAATGGAGGAGACCTTAGAAAGCACAGAAGAAGAGTCAGAACAGCTAACCAGGAAAGGAAGAAAGCCAAACAAATATAACAGAGAGGAAGAGAGAGCCAGGGAGAAGGTGGTAAGCAAGCAGTCAAGTCTAGACAACCTGGTAAAACCACTTCATCTTGAAAAACAAAATGGAGAACATTAGGAGGGAAGAAAGGATAGAGTATACTCATTTTCAATCAAAAAATGATGAGGCTAGTCTCCTGGAATTTTAGAGGGTTAGGAGGCAAACAAAAGGTAGAAGCAATAAAGAGTTTCAAATTCAAATAAAAAATAACCATCCTCACAATCCAAGAGACTAAAATGCAAGAGGCCAAAATTTTGGTTGCCATCAAAAGAATTTGGAAGAATGGATCAGGGAAATCCATCAGTGTGATTGGAGCCTCAGGAGGCATGTTAACATGGTGGGATTCCTCTCGTTGTAATCTTAGATCTTCAACTGAAAATAGACATTGGCTCTTCATAGAGCTGGAAGATTTGTAGAACCATGAAATCATATGGATAGGTAATATATACGGCCCAACAGTCAACAGAGCCAAGGAAGAATTATGGCAGCAACTAGAAACACAGAGGTTTGGAAAGATGCACCTTCCGTGTATAATAGCAAGAGATTACAATGTAACCATTTCACCAGAGGAAAAAGAATGTGGAACAAAAGTCAGGGATCCGTTCAAGGAAATATTAGAAGATGTGATAGCTTCATGGAAGTTAGTCGATGTCAAGCAAGGAAAGGTAAGTACACCTAGAAAAATAAATGGTCTGGGCCTGAGCACATAGAAGCTAGATTGGACCGCATCCTGGTAATTTCCTCTATTCTAGATAAGCCATTACTTCCAGTCACAAGACTTCTGACCTCAGTCCTTTCCAATCATAAACCTCTTATATTATCCATGGACCCTATTGGAAATCTTGGCCCTCAACCATTTAAGTTTTCCCCTCTATGGCTTACTGAGACAGGATTTCTCGATGTCATCTCTTATGCCTGGGAAATGTTCTTCCATGACTCCACAGCTTACATCTAGGAACAAAAGTTTAAAAAAATGTAAAAAGGGAAATTAGAGCTTCATTAGCTGGTCGGCCCCATCAAGGGCATGAAAAAATTACTCTGCTCAAGAGTCTGGAAGAAATACAGGAAGAAATAGAAAGGGAAGAAGTCACCAGAGAAATTCTATTAAGAGAAAAATAAGTTGATCAAAAATTTTCAGTCCTTCAGCGAAAGATAGAGAGGGATCTAAGCTTAAAATCTAGGTGCTTATGGTTAAAAGAAGGTGATCAGAACACAAGCTTCTTCCATTACCAATGCAAAGAGCGTATCAGGAGAAACACCATAAAGGAATTAATATTAGGCAGTGGAGAAAAAATCAATGATTCTGAATTAATAAAAAAAGAGGTCAAAGCACACTTCCAAGATCCCTACTCTAGCAAAGAATAAATCTCTGCAATTGTTACAGCTGATTTTACCACGCATGGTGGAACACACCTTTATGGCCTTCCCTGTCCCTCTGCAGACTCTTTAGACCCCATGGACCATTTTTGTACCTTTGATGTTTCCAAGATCATCCCTAAAAACATGCATTATTTGCTATATGTGACTTTTAAACCTATTCTCGCGTATATACGCGGATATGACCCTCAAACCCACGTACATCAGGATGTGTGCAAAAGGCCAAACAGTTTTGGAGTTTTCCTTGATGTGGATCTGAGTCACTTGTCTCTTGTCCTTCCATATGCCTTGAAATTGCTCGGATTTGACCTTCTATTACCCCATTGGAGCACTATATAAGGAACTCTTTGGATACATTGAAAAGAGAGGAATTGAAGAACAAGAAAACTATAGTCCATTGTTGTCGGAGCTTATACTTGAGTCTGTATCCCTTTGTCCCTTGGAGCACTTTGTTTTCTTCCCAAGCTTTCCTTTTGCTTGTGAGCTTGCTATCGAGAGATGGAGGATTGAAGTTGTGGAGGCCCAGGTGGAGGACTCAATTTCTCTGGTTCGAGGACTCAGTTTCTCTTGTTTACAGACGTGCCGACAGAGGTTGTCACTATTGTAATCTCTGATTTATATTAATAGAAATATCTTTTCGTGTCCAATAATGTGTATTTAAATGAGTATTGAATCCATGGATGCTTTTCAATGCTTATATGTTATTGATTGTATATGCTAGAGTAGGTCTAACATAATTATATAGCATGCTTGTCGTGTTTGTTGAATGTTAAGAGAGCAAATTGCGAACACAAGCAAGAGTGGAAAAGCTCAACGAGGATCTACATCAACCATCTGAAAATAACGTATGTTTCGAGATCCTTTAGTGTAAGATGTTTGGTTTCTCTTGCATATGGGAAATGATTGATTTCTACAGTTACTCTGTCTATTGTGGTACCCCAAGCCATAGGAATTTTTCTCCATAACAGAATTGGCAACCATACTGGGGAGTTCCTAGTCATTTCTTTTGGGGGTTTTATCGGTATTCAATGTTCTTGAATTGCTCTTATTTCTCTGTTTCGATTCAGGTCTGGGGGCATGTTTTCCTAGTAGTGTCTGATAGGAATAAATTTTGTCTCAGTTGGTCTGCTTGCCTTCTTTTTTATCTCATTTTCTTCCTATACGCGAGTTTTGTCTTCACAATCGCGTGTACATGCGGTTTGACTGGGATATCCGTGTATATACACGGGTTTTCTGCACACAGTCCCGTATGCCCTGAGTTTTTCCTTTTGGGGGAAGATTAAGTGTTGTTGGGTGAGTTTGGATAATTGTTGAGTCTTCTTGGATGCTTCTGGAGTCTGTATACACCTCTGTTTCTGACCAGAGACACTTTTTTAGTTTGAATTTATTTTTGAGAATGTTCTTGTCATTGCATTTTCTATTTTTTGTTTTGAGATTAGTGCATTAGGTCTCTTTTAGCGTAGTGCTTTGCTTGGGTGTTGTCTGAATAGTGCTTACAGAGTCTGGGGGTTGTAGGGTCATACTTTTTCTTTATTATCTCATTTTAATTCAAAAAATACAAAAATATTTGCTTTTTGCATCATTATGCATTGTTACATTTTGCATGGTACTTGCACTAGGTTTGCTTGGAAAAATAATAGTCAGATTTTCATATAGGAATGATTGCATCTTCATTTGAAGGAAAATTTTGCATTTCACGTAGTAGCATACCCCATTTTTCATTCGACACGGTGCATTTGCATTGATTGTTAGGTGTGCATTTTACTTCTAGTTGCATCATAACACCATTAGTTGCACGATCATTTGCCCTTTTGAGTAATAAGCCAAATAAAATCAACGCATAATAAAATGAATTACACTCTTTTCTTTTATAGGGTGCACCAACAAGAATAGGTTTTAGGGTCTTGGAATAGTTCATTTTGAGTAAATTCTCCAAGACCGCTAAACGAAACATGTATGTGTTTGTCCAAGTGAGAGTGTGAAATTCCTTGGTATAATTAGTGTTTCTCAGGATCCTCCTCTTTCAAAGGAGTTAAGCACGAGGCAGTGTGAGTGGTTAATGATTGGGATGACCCCTGGTCATAACTGAGTAGCACCAGAGATATTTCGAGGATTGTATTCATATATGGGGGCTCTTTCGGGAGTTTCAGGATTTGCTACCCTACCCATACGGTCAATCCCGCCTGTCACTATCCGCTTAAGCATGGATTATATTGAGGTGAAATTAGTTTCCTTACCTAGGTTATCGAGGGGGTACTTCACAGAGGTTATTCTGTAGGTGTCCTGGCCAGGTAGGGGTCGGACAGCACAATCTCTATATGCGTTGAAGCTGAGGGCCACTATAATTGGTTACGAACCTCCGCTTGTTGTGTATGGGAGTCTCAAGCCTCTCCTAGGTGAGACATACCTACTTCATTTGGGAGCTCACATATCCTACCCTTGTTTGCTTGTGATCTAGCTTTACATTGTATAGGTGTATCCTCTGTACATGCTAGTTTGCCTAGGGTTTGCGTAATTAGATAGAGTCTTTTTCATTTTTTCAGTGATTATATATTCAGGTGCAGCACTTCGTTATTCTCATCGTTTAGCAGGACTTCCACCATAATATCTCCTCCTCCTTTGGGAGAGAGAAAAAGACAGTCCGAGCGGACTACTTCTCACATTGATTCACACACGATGGGAGATCACGAGGATGAGATTCCTGAGATGTATTCTCCACCTTAAGAGGTTGGGGATGTAGATTCTAATCCTGTATATGATCCTTCACCAGAAATACCTTCACATTTCGGTTATGATCCCTCATTCACAGGTCGCAGGTATTGGTTACAGGGTGACGAGGCTCATAATGAACCCACAAGCACTAGTTATATTCGTTATGGCATACCTGATATCCCTGCACACGATCCGGCACATCATGCCAAGTTATAAATGGAACCTAGAACTACGCCTAGGGGCACTCCTATTCCTTTCCATGCGGAGAGATTTGGGAGCACTAGTCACATTGCACCTTCCATCCTGGTGGTGGAAGCTACCTCACATGTATGTCCTAGACCTAGTGTTAGTAGTCATATGTGGATACCAGAACTGATACGAGTGACCATAGGGAATACCATTTACATCCCTTCACATGTCCCTTCGTCCTCAAACCCTACTCCTTCTAATGCATTTTTGACAACCCTTCCTCCCCCTCATTCACGTGGTCCTTTGGGCCGGAATATTGTCTCGAGAGGTCATATTCCTATTTCTGGATCATCTCATGGTCCATCGCAAGGAGTTCCCCATATCCATAATTATGGAGCTTCTCATGGGACATCCCATGGGACACCTTATGGAGCTTCTCATGGACAATATTATGGACCACAGTATGGACAGAACTATCAACCCTATGGGTACGGGTATCAACAACCCGCTTACTCCTCTAATTATGGCTTTGTAGCACTACATAGTCAAGGTACACCACATCATAATGCTTCCATGCAGCCCTACACAGGTCAAACGGGAGGAGGATATTCTGGCCAAGGCCATGGTATTTATAGTAGTCAGCCTTATATGAACCAAAACTATCAGGGAGCGTGGCATAGACCAGCTCAACCTAAGCTCCCTTTCCTCGTAATGTTAAACTTACCTGACTTATCGAGACTCATGAACGATCTAGTATCTCATGACCCAGCTTGGCCACCTGTCCCTAACAAGCTTCCCTTGGACATTCCCAAATTCGAGGGCAAAGCAGGAGAAGATCCTAGTGAACATGTCACTACTTTTCACCTTTGGTGCTCTTCCAATTCCTTACATGATGACTCAATCCGTTTAAGGCTATTTCAATGCACCCTCACTGGGCCTGTAGCGAAATGGTATATAGAGTTACCAAGGGGGGCATTCGTTTTGTTCGATGACCTTGCTATGACTTTCCTCAATCACTTCCAGCTACCTGTGTGTTATGACATTGGTACAGAACTCTTGTCGAAATTTTGACAAGAAAAGGCCACACATATCTCAGACCATATCCAAGAGTGGCGTAGACGGAAGAGGTTGATTAAAGCTTTCATACTGCCATAATTTCTCCTTGAGTGGTTCCTCAAATCATTGCTACCTTACATCGTGAAGGATGTTTCTACATCCAAAGTCCAGAACGAGGAACAAGGAATTTTTAGGGCACAGGAAGTGGATTTGATTTACACTCAGTCCGAAATTTTGTATGAGATCATACCTAACTCTCCACGTTCTAGTTTCAATCCCAAGATCAAGCCTGGACCACATGTCGATGGAATTGTGGGTTGTACAAGTGCCAAACTTGTGGATTCAATTGTGAAACAAGTGATTCAATTGTCTATTAATCAATCTGCTTTGGGACAAGCCACGACTTTGTCTCAACCCACCCAAACCGCGAGTGTACTTTTTGTGCAATTGTCTGACCAGAAGGGCAACCAACAGCCCAAAAGGAATAAGAAAAAGGGTAAAAATAATCGTAAGGGTGGGAAAACGAATGAAAATGCCAATTTTAATGACAAGAATGCCCACAATACTAGGGGGGACAAGCAGTCTAAACGTAAGGTTAAGTTTCCTTGCAAATTGTGTAAGGAGGACCACCTCACTCACTTATGCCCTCAAATGGAAGATGCCTCTAGATTCATAGCACAGGGCCCAGCTGTGCTAACCAATCCTTTACCCCATAATCAAAATATGAAATCAAGGACCAATGATCCACATTGTGCATCAGGCAGAGATCAAAATCCGCCAAAAGCCAACACTGTTCATGGTTGCATCAACATGGTACGTGCTACTAAGGTTGTGACTCGTCTGAAAGATTATGGTTCATCACAACCGGACCTTGGAAAAGAACCCGCTCCACCTGAGAGCCCTTTGCATATCGAAAACCCTATGGATAAACCTAAAATTGCACCTCACATTCCTAAGGGAGTCCTAAAGCGTTCAAGGCACAATCCTAATGCCTGAGCTACCCAAAACTATTTCGTTGTCAAGGATTTGGGCCAAACTCCTTGTGCGATGTCCGCACTTGAAGTACTTCAGAGTTGTTCTGTGCAAAGGAAAGCCTTGCTTTCTGCTCTTGGAGTTAATGATGATAACTCTTCTTCAGTCATCAAATTTAAAACCATGGGACTACAGCCTCACTTGCCTTACTACGTGTCTCTTTTTATTCATGTAGAGTGTCTTAATATGACCATCAAACGCACTGTGATTGAAGAAGGTGTTGCTGCTTCCGTGATGTCTTTTTCATACTGGAAGGGTTTGGGTTCTCCTGAGTTGTCTCAATCTACTACCATGTTGACTGCCTTTGATGGTAGATCTTTTCGACCGCACGGGATTCTTCCTTCTCTTAAGGTCCAATTGGGAGGGAAGACTATCGCGATCGAGGTCGAGGAGGTTGATACACCCCTTGACTACAATATTTTACTGGACCAAAATTGGATGTATAGTATGCAAGCTGTAGCCTCTTCTCTATTTCGAGTAGTATGCTTTCCATTTAATGGGAATATTGTTATGATTGATCAGATATCATTCTGTAATCCAAGTGTCAGTGCATCATCGAGAGCTTCTATCCCAATTATCAATCATTCTCAGCCGGCAACTGGGAGTGTGTGTGTGGGTATGTATCCATCCCTTATGGGGACCTTTAGTTGTCCTATGCCCGTTCTTATGATCGGATCTAGTTTCAGTGGGGCTTCATCTTCGTTGAAGTTGGTTTCTTTTCGCACTATCCATATGAAGATCCTTGGATTCTTCCTTCACCGAGTCCTTCGAATGGACCTGTCGAAATGGATGTGTCGTTTCCTGTAGCAATGATAGCATATCAAGAAAATCTTGATTGTGTTACAGAGCCTAGTCCTTCCTCTTTGCGGATGGAGGAGGAGGACCCATATGTGCTGCATGCATGGGCAGTTGAGTCCTCTCATGCACATGATTGCCTTGATGGTGTTTTTCCATCAGATGAAGCCATTATTGAGGCCATGTCAGGGGTAGAGACACCTTGGGAAGAGTTGCATCATAGATCATATTTTCTTCCCGAGCTTAACCATTTGGAGCATGAGGACTATAGGGATATTATTAGCGAGAAGATTGGTAGTCCCGGGGTTCCATTGAGCTCTCCTAGTTAAATGGTTGATGGGAACATCGCAAACCTATCACCTACAATTCCTATCAATATCTCTCGCGATCCTAACAAAGTTGAGAACGTCTACATTGGGGCAGATTGTTCCCCTGATGAGATTAAGGAGTATACCAAGATTTTTAAATAGTTTCATAAAATCTTTGATTGGTCATAGGAGGAAATGTCGGGTATCGACCCTTGTATTGTCGAACATGAAATTAAGACCTATCTGAATGCGAAGCTTGTTCGACAACGTTTGCGTGCGGTGAATCCTAGAAAAGCACCCACTATTAAGGCTAAGATAGAGAAGCTGTTAAAAGACGGTTTTATCTATCTCATTCCCTTGATGGGGTGGGTTTCAAACCCTGTTCCAGTGGATAAGAAGCAGGGAGCGATCTGTATATGCATTGATTTCCATGATTTAAATCGTGCTTGTCCTAAGGATAATTTTCCCACGCCATTTATTGATCAGATTTTGGATGAGTGTGCGGGAAGCGAGGTATTCTCCTTTATGTATGGTTTTTCTGGATATAACCAAATTCAGGTCAAACCCAAGGATAAACATAAAACTACATTTATTTGTCCTTGGGGTACATTTTTGTATCGGAATATGCCTTTCGGTCTTAAAAATTTCGGAGCCACCTTTCAGCGGGCTATGACCTTGATTTTTCATGATCTCAAAAATATTATCGAAGTGTATTTAGATGATCTTGCTACTCATTCTTGTCTGAGAGTGCGTCATCCATACCATTTGAGATTAGTATTCAAGAGATGCTACGATTACCAGGTTAGGTTAAATCCTCATAAGTGCATCTTTTACGTAACCATTGGTCGCTTGCTAGGGTTCATTGTATCCAAGGAGGGTATAAGAGTCAATCCCTTAAAGGTTGAGTCAATACTTCAATTGTATCCCCCGCGTAATATTAGACATCTTCAGTGTTTGCAAGGCATGGAAAATTTCTTGCGGAGATTCATGGTTAACTTTTCCAATTTGACTAAAGGATTTATGCGTCTTCTAAATATGGACACTATTTTTTGCTAGGATGAGCGAGCCCAGGAGTCCTTTGATGCTCTTAAGCGAGCCTTAGCATCGGCCCCCGTGCTTATTCCACCTGACTATAGCCATGATTTTTTTATTTATGTGGTCGTGTCCATGGACACGGTTGGTATGGTTTTGGTTCAAGAGGATCAGGAGCTCCATGAGCATGTCATATATTATTTGAGCCGGAACCTTATTGATGTGGAAATCCATTATTCTCGTGTGGAGAAACTTGCCTTGAACACTATTCATGCAGTTCAGATATTGAGACATTACATTCTCCTTTGCCAAACCTTGGTGGTAGCTCATTTCAATTCATTTCAGTCCGTCCTCACTAGAAGGATGTTCGGGGGAAAATATAATAAGTGGATTGTCATTTTGCAAGAGTTCGATCTTGAATTCGTTTCGGTGAAATTGCAGAAATCATTGATTTTTGCAGAGCTCATTTCTAATTTTCCAAGGGTGAAGGAGGAGGAGTTTTATGAAGATACGTTTGTCGATGAGCATATTTTCCTTATCTCAACTTTGGACCCATGGTATGGGGATATCATTATATATTCGCACACATCGAATGTCCCTACTCACCTTTCATGGGATGAGGGACGACAATTACGTCGTGTATCTAAGAACTACCTTATAGTGGATAAAACTTTGTACCGTCGTGGGGTAGATTCCATTTTATGTCATTGTTCAACCCATGACGAGGCTGAGGTTGTGCTGAATGATTGCCATGGAGGGGCGTGTGGTGGTCATTTATCTAGGCTTTCTACAGCCCAAAAAATCTTGAGAGCGGGATACTTTTGGTCGTTGATCTTCAAAGATTGTGTCAATGCGGTCAAGAAGTGTCACCCTTTCCAGGTTTTTGCACGCAATATGCGCTCGTATCCTACCCCGTTACATCTAATTATCACCACCAGTCCCTTCACCAAGTGAGGGATTGACTTCATGGATTGCAACCCAGCTTCGTTTTGGGGGCATCATCACATTATAGTGGTTGTTGATTATTTCACGAAATGGGCTGAGGCTATGCCCACGGTTAAATCTGATGGTGAGACAGCCACGCATTTCGTGTTCAACCAAATTATTACTCGGATTGGCATTCCGTAAGAGCTTGTCACTGACCATGGTAGGCACTTTCAGAATAGAATGATGGAAGAGTTGGCTTCGAAGTTAGGGTATAAGCAGGAGCACTCCTCTTCTTATTACCCTCAGGTGAATGGATAGGTTGAAGCAGTGAATAAATCACTTAATTCCATTCTCCAATGAACCATCACACAAAGCAAGATGAATTGGCATATCATGTTATATCCTGCTTTGTGGGCCTATAGGACCGCGGTTAATACTGCCACCGGTTTCTCTCCATATCATCTCGTACATGGGTTGGAGTCTATCTTGCTTGTTGAATGCAAAATCCCTTCGTTGAAGCTAGCTATAGAGCTTTTACCAGACACTTCCACATTGGAGGAACATTTGGTCCTCTTAGAGCAGCTTGATGAGCAGCGCTGGGATGCCTTAGAGTCTCTAGAAGTAAATAAGCGTCACGTTAAGGTCCAATATGATAAGTCTATCCATTCGAGGAGGTTTAGTGAAGGTGATTTGGTCCTTTTGTGGGATCAAGCTAAAGAACCCTTGGGGGCAGGGAAGTTTAATCCCATGTGGCATGGTCCTTACGTAGTCAAACGTGTTTTAGAGAAGGGCACCTATGACCTGGTGGATTATGAAGGGTCAGCCTTGGCGGAGCCTAGAAATGGGCTCTATCTTAAAAAATACTATGCATGATCTTTAGCCATGGCTGATTGTTGTATATTATTGTACAGTTTTTTGCATAGTTAAGTTTTCTTATGGTGATTGGGTTTGTTGATTAGCTTTCATTTCTTATGGCATATGTCAATGGAGTCTTCCGCTTACATAGGATTCATTGATGGTGCTGGCCTCCACACTCAAAACTCAGCTTCTACTGCTTGGGTGATTTATACTCCTACGGGTCAGGTATTGTCTTCAGGAGGCATATGTTTACAGCCTTCTTCGAACAATGTTGCTAAGTATAGTGTCATTATCGAGTTATTGCGAGATGCCATTTCACATGGTGTTCTCTCTCTTGAGGTACATCTTGATTCGCAGTTAGTAGTTTCACAGCTTCATGGCTTGTATCATGTTAGGGATCTAACATTATTACGAAGATTCTTATGTGTGAGATTGTTAGAATGACAATTTGAGAACATAACATACATACATGTTTCAAGAATTTTTAATCAAGTTGCTAACTCATATGATAACTATGTGTTAGATTGGCATTTGTTTCATAGACCATAAGCATATCACAAACATAAATTTTTACACACATGTACATAAATAAAATCGTTCATCATAAAAGTTTTTCATTAAACATCCAAAATGTGACGTCATAATACATAAGTGTCATAATACAAAAATGGGGCTTCCGAGCCACCAAAATATAATACATGGTAGTACAAAATGAAGCACTCTCAAGTCTCTAAGCCTATGGAGGAGGAGGTGGGTTCTGATCATGGTAGCACACCATGGCTCTAGCTAGTCATTGGAATAACCGAACCCATGATCGTGGTACACCAACCACCTAACGCTGCATGGCCTCAGGCAAGTCCTCGACTTGGGCCATGGGTACCCTGTGTGTCAAGCATACAAAGTTTTTGTGGATGCTTTGGAGCGTCTGCTCCACATCCACACCCATGGTGTCATCTCCTCTTCCCCTATGTCTATGACGAGGGAAACCGATAGGCCACCGTGGTCCAACATCTGCATACACATGACGGATTGTCACTATGTGTTGTCACACCAAAATATGTCTTTTGAGTTAATCTATCAAAAAACACAAAAAAAATTATAATTCAAAAAACTTAAAAAGAGGGTTTGGGATTCATTACCTATGTCGCCATATGCCGCTCTTGGTGGTAGAGGCATGTCCGGATCTCCCTGAAAATCTATTCCTGCATAGGGATAATCATTGATGGCAATAATCTGCCATCGCCACCATGGAAAGAAGTCCGCTGGGTAGGGGTTAGCCACCCTATCTCCACCCAGTCTGCGCATAACATTTTTTCAACATCGTTGGGCTGGATCTCAAACTCCGTGTGGAGGAATCTCCACTCTAGGGCTTAACCTCGGTACATGCTCAAAGAAGAACGTGCTCAGTATGCTGTCGAAACCGAAGTTTCTCACCCTGCCCATCTTGCAGTCACTGAGCTGCTGCTTCATGTTACTCAATAGCGCAGTACTCTATTCATACACTGTGGGTCTCATACACTCCACTGCATAGAACATCAATGGCCGTGAGGCCTGATGGAGTGATGCTAGACCAGCTATCCTGCCAAGTGCCAATAGTATGGCCTTCAGTCCTAGTACCTGGATGGATTTTGTTGGTATTTGACTCCCAACCTTTTTCATGTTCAGAAAACAGTATAATACAATGTACTCATCAATGGTAAGGCCACCTCTAGGCCCGCGAGAGCATAGGTTCACCACCTCTCCCCATCGGGATAATCCGATAATAAAATATATGTCCTCTACCTCTATAGTGAGAGACATCCCGTCGATATGAAAAGACTCTGAGTCTGGATCCCAATAGTCTACTAGCATCTGCAGGAGTCTTGTTTTGGCCCTCAGAATACCAAGACACCAAAACTTATATAGACCACATGCACGAAGAGCCTGTTGAGCCATTACGTCACCTTGGACAGCCACTTCTACATCTCCATGTTCCCTCTCTCTCCATTCTAGAACCATCCTGCACATTAAAATTGATTTTTGGTCATTATATACCTTAAAAAACCTTGTGCGCAACCACATACACGACTGTTTGCAAAACACCCACATAGGTACACGGTTTTGGGAGGTTTTTCCGCGTATGGCCAGCCTTATATGCGGAAAAAACCCCGATATCCACGTGGGCGGAAATGACCATTTTAGACTGTCTTAAAAATTAAATTTGACCATGGAAATTCAAAAAATTTGCATGAAATAGAAAGAGGAGGAAATGAGGAGATACCTGGAAGAAACGGTATCGAATTTCGCCAGACGAAGCTCCCAGAATTCGCGTTAGAAGTTTTGAGCTCCAATGGTAAAAATTTCAAATGATTTGGAATTTTTGAATTTTTTACTATTTATAAAAAAATTTGAAATTTTTGAAATTTATTACCCACTTTCTATAGTTTTGACCGTTTCTGGCCATTTTGGACCTTTTTGGACTAATTTGATGATGTAGGAGTCCATTTTGAAAGCCGTTTTGACCATGGTTTTGACCCGTTCATGTCGATTTTAGGTATTATGTCTAAACCGGCATATAGGTTAGGTTTCACATCCGTTTGTACTTTGCATGACCTTATGACTGTTTCATTATAACCTTAGGTACGAACCCATTCTATCTTGTCACGGAACCTCCTTGTTGCTTTTATAAGTGACATGATGTGAACGGTAGAGCTTGACCATACATGGTTGCCCTAGTTAGCTCCTATTTTGCATTTGGTGCCCATGCTGAAACTTTTTCCCTTAGGGTGTGGGAGTCCTTTGTATAGTATCGCCATGACTTTGCACAAGAGCTTCATACTCTTCTTGATCTTTTTTGCTGGCCTTTTTCCCCATGACTCCCTTATGTCAAGTTGTAATTTCATTATCATGAGTTTTGCTTTCCTTATTGAGCCTTATCCCAACTTCCCTGACTTTGATTATCAGCTATATAGCCTGAGCTTGTCTCATGTATAGCCACGCAGAGCCATTTTACATATCCTTTGTAGCTTGATTCCCCATTTTTTACCAAGAGGAGACTTTCCCCCAAGTGTCACTATCCTACACATGTGTCCTTGCATTGAGCATAGGTATGTTCCACTGCTTGGAACTAGTTTGTTTGCCCCTTGACACTCGTCTCCTCCTAGTCTGTAACTATAAAGCACTTTTATTCTTTTTCAAGCTTTTCAAAATATTTGAAAAATTCCAAAAAAATCAAAAAACCAAAAATCCGGATAGGAAAATATGTGATCTTTGGCAGCAGTCGAGTCATGTCGCCTTCGGACAGAGCACTGTATATCACATCCGTTGGTTGGGTTAATAGTTTGACTTTAGGAGTTGTACTCATTTCTCTGATTTTATCTCCACTGACTTGTTAAGCTTCCAGTCCCTATGGAGCCTCTGTCGATGCCTCCTATGTCGCAGAGATGTCCCAGTTTTGTATATTGAGTCTATGCTGACTACATTCAGTCACCATTTGCCTTTATGCTCTTGTTTGAAGGAAGTTGAAACCTGAGTCGGTCATTCCTCAGTTCTCTTGACTTTGCATGTCATCCATTCCTGGTACTGATACTGGTTCATGCACATTATGATCGAGTCCTTCCACATTATACATCTTTGCTAAGTACTTCATGTTGGATGATGAGGGATGCATTAATTCCCTCCTTCCAGCGGATTTCATCCCATCGACTTCAAATCATTTATTCTGGGATAGGAATCTAGAGTCATTTTTGAGTGCCTTGAGACTTGCAGTCATCAGTGGCAGGTTCTCTCACCATCGACAGTTTTGGGAATACATCAATGTCCCCTGATCAATGGATCCTTTCAAGCGTTCGACCTCAACACATTATTCACACTTGTTAGTTTGTACTCTAGTGCCTTGATTACCATTTTCATTATCAGTGGGTGATCTCACGTCTGTTAACAGTATACATCAATGACCGGTAATCAAACAATGGACTACTATGTTCAACCTTGACACCTCTATTCACATAGTAGGATATGTACTCATAGTAGATTGTGTAGAAGACCTTCCATATTGGTGGCATTTCATATATGCTACCTCATTGATCATTCCAATGTTCATGAGAATTCAGCTCTCGTGACTTGATTCAAGTGTATGTTAGATATCTAAAGCTTTCATGGAGATCATTATCCTTTGTATATCTTCATCATGGAGATTCTGATCTATCTATATTGTACGTGGCGATGACCACACATGTCATATTTTGTATCATGCCTATTCATGGCCATTGTACTCTTATGTATCCGGGACTGCTATATCTACTTCCAGTTATATGCAAAGTTTGATTATTGTATTATACTATTGGATGGCTGGTTCTTCCACCTGTTTCTTCATCACTCCACTTCTGGGATGGACTTATAATGTATTTTGACCATCATATAACCCCTCTGACCTCACACATTAAGGGGCATCTGTTACAGCTGATTTTACCACGCATGGTGGATCACACCTTTATGGCCTTCCCTGTCCCTCTGCAGACTCTTTAGACCCCATGGACCATTTTTGTACCTTTGATGTTTCGAAGATCTTCCCTAAAAACATTCATTATTTGCTATACGTGACTTTTAAACCTATTCTCACGTATATACGTGAATATGACCCTCAAACCCACGTACATCGGGATGTGTGCAAAAGGCCAAATAGTTTTGGAGTTTTCCTTGATGTGGATCCGAGTCACTTGTCTCTTGGCCTTCCATATGCCTTGAGATCACTCGGATTTGACCTTCCATTACCCCATTGAAGCACTATATAAGGAACCCTTTGGATACATTGAAAAGAAAGGAATTGAAGAGCAAGAAAACTATAGTCCATTGTTGCCGGAGCTTATACTTGAGTATACATCCCTTTGTCCCTTGGAGCACTTTGTGTTCTTCCCAAGCTTTCCTTTTTCTTGTGATCTTGCTATTGAGAGATGGAGGATTGAAGTGGTGGAGGCCTGGGTGGAGGACTTAGTTTCTCCGATTCGCAGACGTGCCGACATAGGTTGTCACTATTGTAATCTCTAATTTATATTAGTAGAAATATCTTTTCCTGTCCAATAATGTGTATTTAAATGAGTATTGAATCCATGGATGCTTTTAAATGCTTATATGTTATTAATTGTATATTCTAGAGTAGGTCTAACAAAATTATATAGCATGCTTGTCTTGTTTGTTGAATGTTAAGAGAGCAAATTGCTAATACAAGCGAGAGTGGAAAAGCTCAACGGGGATCTACATCAACCATCTGGAATAAGGTACGTTTCAAGATCCTTTAGTGTTAGATGTTTGGTTTCTCTTGCATATGGGAAAGGTTTGATTTCTGCGGTTACTCTGTCTATTATGGTACCCCAAGCCATAGGAAGTTTTCTCTGTAACAACAATTGACATGCTCACCCTTAGCGAAAGGATTCCTCATATACTTCAAGGAAATCAAGATATGCTTACACGGCATATTACCTTTGAATAAGTAAGGAGAGTTGTTTGGTCATTGCACCCAGAAAAGGCTCCAAGACCAGATGGGTTTCCAATTAGATTTTATAAAATTTGTTGGAATATAATCAAAAAAGATCTCGTGAGAATGATAATTTGGACACAGTCAACAGATCGAATTGGAGGTTCCACCAACTCAACGTTTCTAGCCTTAATCCCTAAAGGGCAGAATATGTCATCCATCAAAAGGGACAGACCTATCTCTCTGTGTAACTCATCCTACAATATCATTTATAAAACTATTTCAAACAAAATGAAGAAGGTAATTCCGAAACTAATCTCAGAAAACCAAGGGGGATTCATAGCTGGAAGGAAGATCTACGATAACATATTGATGGTGCAAGAAGCAATTCATTCTAGTCAAAATCATAAGGAGGAAGATATGGCAATCAAACTAGATCTTGCTAACATTTTTGATAGAATAAGGCATCATATATTTTTCAAGTCATGTAGAATTATGGTTTCCTAGAAGCCTTCATTCGATGGGTGAAGGCATGTATAGGCAACCCCTGGATTGCTCCACTCATCAATGGATGCCCTACCTCTTTTTTCCAAGATCAAAGAGGAATTAGGAAAGGATTCCCAATGTCTCCCTTTCTTTATATTTTAGTTGCACATTTACTCAGCAGAAGACTAAATAGACTCAGAAACGAACGAATCATCCTAGGAATCAGCATAGCAAGAGGGGTCCAAGCCATTAATCATGCTCAGTTTGCGGATGACGTCATCCTCATGGGCAATACTTCACCTCAAATTGCCAAGCATTTGAGAACCATCCTGGATCTCTTTTAAATAGTTTCTGGTGGCCAACTAAATGAAAATAAATCTTGGATGTATGGTTGGAACAGCAGTCCAAATTCTCTCAGATCTCTGGAAATTATTCTTGGCATACAGGTAAACTTGCAATGGACATCCTTCACTTACCTTAGAGTCCGAGTTGTCAACAAAAAAATCACCATATCGATCTGGAGGCCTTTAATTCAAAAGATGAAAAAAAATTTAGTTATGGAGAAACTCTTGGCTTAATCTAGCAAGCAAATTGGTTTTAATTAAGTCAATCGTCTCCTCATACCCTATCTACTCATGTGCAATCTTCGTTGCTCCTAAGGCAGTAATAAGATCCTTTAATATGGAAATAAGAAATTTCATGTGGAAAGGGGGTAAGACTCAGGGGAGAAAGTTCAATCAAGTGAATTGGGAAGTTGTAATAGAGAACAAGAACAATGGAGGGCTTGGTATTTGGGATGTAGGGAGAATGAATCAAGATCTGGGCGCTAAGATGGTTTGGAGAATGATCCCAGGAGGCAAGGAGTGGTGGGCATAGGCTATAAGGAAAAAATATATAAAAAGGAAGCAGTCTAGAATCTTGGATCTTCCCTCTGAGGGAAGGAACCTCCATATGGACTCAGCTCAAAAATTATGTTGGTCTAATCAAAGACAAGATATATTGGATCCTTGGAAATGGTAGAAAAATCAATATTTGGACCGACTCCATCATGGGAAGTCCCAGCCTTGATTCCAAAGCTGAAATTTTCCCTTTACGCAGGTGGTTGGAATATCTTGGGTTCAAGACTTTAAAAGATTATGCTATCTTGGGATCCAGGGGTGATTGGATAGGATGGAAACTTTTAATCCTGCCTCCTCACCTAGTCTCTCTCTATGATTCCTTCACATCCATCCTGCATGGAATTTCTCCCTTAATCCTAAGAGAAAAAGACCTGAAAGGATGGGGGAATGTTAGAATCTACACCGTCAAAGAAGGCTTCCTTTCAATTCAAAATTTAGGGAACGACATACAGAAGAAAATATGGGGGAAATTTTGGGATACATTATGCATACCAAAAATCAATGCATTATTTTGGCTCTTAACAAAAGATAAGTTATTAACAGCAAAAAATATCAAGAAATGTGGGTTTCATGGGCCCTCAAGATGTCACATGTGCCAATAAAATGATGAATCAGCTCAGCACATGTTTCTCGAGCGTACATTCTCCAAATAGGTATGGAAATTCTTCCTCGGCAAGGTCAGTCAGAACTTGGTATTCCTAGGGTTAGTAGCTATAATGGTGTCAAGCTGGAAAGGATGCTATCCGAGGAAAATAAGAAAAAAGAAGAAACTTGGAATAATATGGGAGTTGGCTCTAAAAAATGTGTGCTGGAAAATATGGATTGCAAGGAACATGCCTGTTTTTTATAATAAAAAAGCAGACGCTCAACGAGCTGCCTACAAAGCTGCAAATTTGTTAAAAGAGACCCTGAACACTAAGCAGATCTTATTCTCTCCTTCTGAAAAGATAGTTGCTAAAGACCTCGAATGGTGTAAATATATTTTACCTCAGAACTCTCTTCAAACCAAAAACAAGCATGTGCTCCATATATGGGAAATTCAAAAGAGCACTAAGGAATTCAATCAATGGAAGGAAAATCTAAACTCTTATTCGGTGTTCTTCGATGGGGCAGTAAAGGGAAACCCAGGGGAGGTAGGCGCTGGAGCAGTCATCTTCGATCCTGGAGTGGAAAATAAGACGTCCTATGCTTGGGGGTTAGGAAGGAAAACAAACAAAGAAGCTGAATGGCTCGCTCTATACTTAGGCATGTACCTAGTTAAGCAACTTAGCATCAGTAATATCACAGTAATTGGGGATTTTAAGAAGGTATTTTAGAAAATGAACAGTAAAAGTAATAAGGGCATGATCAATTCTAAAAGAATATTCAAATGAATTCAACATCTTTCTAGGGGAATCCAAGCATCATATCTTTATATTTTGAGAGGCAACAACACTGAGGCGGACAAGATGGAAAATTAGGGAGCTAGGCTCGGAATGGTCATGTCCAAGGTAAATGAAACCACTAACAAAAATTTGTATGTACCTTAAGAGAATTTGGTCAATTAATTTTCTACAAGGGTATCTCAAGACAATTGTTGAGACTAATCAGCACACCTACAACAAGAAGAAAACCAACGGCATCAAAAAACTTACGGGATTCCATGGACTGGGGATTGGACCCTTCATCTTCAAGTTCAAATTATTGTTTTATTAGCTGGCATTATTCTTAAGTTTGGCAAGCTCGAAATATGGATTCCTCCCCAGGTTATGTTCCTTGCAGCCATAGTGCTCTATGAGGACTCTATTAAGGAAATTTACAAAGGATTCGGTGGTAAAGATATAAAGAACGAACATAAAAATGATGGCTCAGCTTCAGAGGGCAAGAATAATAAAATTTCAGATACAGAGGCTAAGAAACATGGAGAGGAGGCTTTGATCGGAAATCCAAACCAATATCACTGTGGAAAACCATGTAATACAGCAAGCATAACCAAACATGGGAAAAAGGAAGATGGTTCCAGTGTCCACGCTCTTACTAAACTTGAGTTGGATTGGAAATAAATGTCCATCGCAGTCGGCAATAAAAATAGCGTAGGGGATAAGAATAAATTTAAGAATCATGTCAAATCCAAGAAGGGTAAAAAGAAGGAGCATATTCAGCTTATTGGAACATAATGTATTTTTTTGTTTACATTTTAGGAGTTTTTTATTGGTTATAACCCACTAGGGGATTTAGCAGCTATAGTATGCATAGGAGTATGTTAAAGGAGTCGATATTCAGCTACTTCATAGTAATTTTGGTCGTTTTAGATACTCGTGGGTTTCAGATCAATATTTTATGTAACCATGGCTGTGAATAGCTTTTTTACTAATCCAATATCTTCAAGGCTCCTATTAAAAAAAACACTAGCTTGAGTCTTGTCGCAATCTTGGTCAAGATTATTTTCATTTTTATCAAATATGTCACTGTTATTTTGTCATCGGTGTGATATTTTGTATCATTGTCTTGCTTATTATCTTTATTGTGTCATTGATGTCATCTTGGTTAACATAATGGTTTTATGTATCTTCCCCTTTCTCATCATTTTCATTATCTGGTTTTTCTTCCAGACCTTGAAAAATAGATTTAGAATTAGTTTCTGAGTCTTTGTCTTGAGAGGCCATATATCTGCTTTGTTGGCTTATTTTATGGAAAGCAATGTCAATAGTTTTGTTCCATACAATCAAGTATTTCATCCATCTTTCTCATTTGCTCATCAAAAATTATGCTCAAATCTTCCTTAATTGACTTCATGGCTAACGTAAACAATTGAGAGTTAATTCATAGTGATAACTATAACTATTATAACAATTGAATAAGATTAAATAAAAATAATAAAAATAAATATCAATATAATTATAGTTATATAATACTTTTTTTTTATTAAAAAATTGGGCTTAGTAAAACCTTGTGCGGTTTTAAAAAACCAATGGTTGGTTTTATAAAATTGTATGTTGTTTTTTTCATTCCTTCTTATTTCCCCTTTTTTTGAGTAGGGTCAAAGACCTAATTAATTCAAAAAATTTGAGAGAGATCAGACAAGGTCTGAAAATTCTAGCCAAAGTTCTAGCATAAATGCCCAAGCCGGGACTCTTTTATACCAATTTAATATATGTATCCCAATATTCTCAAAATAATTGTGAATTAACCCACAATTTATGAATAACCCACATCTTGAATAATTGATATTAAGATGATGATTGTACAATACAATGGTTGGCCATTCTATAGGCCCTTTAACAACAAGGGTGTGTCTTTTAAGTGATTATTAGTATTATTATTAATTAATTTATGTTCGTAACATATTTTACTTCATAATTAATTAATTAATGCAACTTCAACGTATTTGTAAGATATCCAAATTGGAATAGTTGGTGCATCAATGATTATAATCGAACATATATTGGACCAGCATAGATCCATCTTAACTCTGAAAATATATTATAAAAGCATAGATACATCTAAACTTTGGCTCTATCAAGCATCTAGAGGATCAAATTTCTTAAGGTGCAAACCCCTTTTAGCGTCCTAAACTTGAGAAAAGGTTTGCACCTCAAGGAATTTTATCCCTCTCGACGCTTGATAGAGCCAAAGCTAAGATGGATTTATACTAGTTTATTTCTTTTAAAAAATAGTATAGGTTGTAGAACTTATCTAGTTTAGAAAAGAACACCATAGGAGAAGTAGTGCAATGCCTTTCCAGACAAGAGAGCCACTAGACTATATCTCGTCAAGTGGTCTTCACACAAGTATAATACTATATCAAATCTCATTCAGTGGTCTTCACCTAGGTATATACCCATGGACATGGATTCCCTCCCTAGACATTAGCCTTCCTTCCAAATAAGCAACACATGAAAGGATGTATAATGGAAAGTAATGACCTTTCCCCTTACCCTTTCACTATTTACAAAATTCAACGATAATTTCACTTTTAAATTTTATTTTTACATATATCCTTTAGCTTTCTTTTTTTTCACTCTTTTATATTCAAATCTATTTTCTTTTATTTTCCTTATAAATTATCCCATAGAAAATTGGTAAGAAACTTTTAATTTTAACTTGAACATAATTAATTTTGATTAATATATTTAAAAAATTTAATAATTTGATATAATTTAAACATACTTAAATTAAAATGATAAAAATAATCACATTAACTCTTAAATACCAAATCCAAATACCATTTAGTAACATTTAAACTTCAACACCCATCTAATTTAAGAAGCCTTTAATTTTAACATTTTACTTAATAATTGTAAAAAAATAAATAATTTGATATAACTTGACGACAGCTCTTTTTAACATTTTAATTAATCAAATGTAAAGAAATAAACAATTTTATATAACTTCACCACAACTCTTTTTAAGTTGACTAAACATAGTTATAATGTCTTTAAATACCAAATCTGAATCCCATCATGAAATATATTTATTCATATACCATATAAACTTTGTAAATAATAAATCCAAATACTATCATGAAATCTATTTATTCATATATCATTTAAACTTTAACTCTAATCTGTTTTAAAGAAACCTTGGTCATAGTTGTTTTTATTTATTTAATTTTTTTTCGACCAAAAACAATCTGTGTTATCCATAAGATTGAATCAAAGAGAACCTATACATAGCTTAATTGTCCCAAGGAAAACATAAAATATAAAGTCAAAAGGATATCCTCGAAACCCTGTAGATACAAAAAAGCATTAAAAACATCCATCGAATTCTTTAAAGTCGCAAAAGAAATTATAGGGCTTCATGCCTCCAATCATTGATCAATGTCTCAAAAATATATTGACGACGTAATAAAAAAGATCTAGAACAAAACAAATAGTCAAAATGTAATCTGAGAACAATTGAAATATCCATGCAGGCCTAGAAACCCATGAAAGTTCCAGACTAATATGATTGTATTGATCCCCTAGATATCACTTGGCTGTCCAGAACTTCATTCATTGAATAGAAGGATTCAAAGGCCCTCCAACAGTCCAATTTTTTTTGGACGGAGTGGAGTGTCTACTTCACTATTGTAGTGTTTATTTTAAATTTTCTATGTTGTCATAGCTCGAGTCCTAACTTGATAAGCATTTAATACATTTTCACAATAACAACATAAAAAAGGATCACTGAAAGAAACACAATCACAAGATACACAACAATTTACCCTCAGAAACCCTAAAGGGAAAAACATAGCAAAATCTTTCTCAATATAGATTATCATAATGCAATGACCAAAGAACAAGGTCTCATAGAGAGAGAGAGAGAGACCAAACCCCAAGCATAAGAGCCAAAACACCAAAGACAACAGTCCTCCACCTTCTATGTCCCTCCTTCTTTCTCTCTCTTGTGCAATACAAGTGTGTGTGTGTCACATCCCCACCCTTCTACTCGGCGGAGAGGACGCGGCCCACACATGATGCTAACTAATCCGGGAACTAAGCCCCATGAACACAATATAAAAATGCATTGAACTAATAACAAACAAAGATGCATAAATGATTATCGAACATCGGAAGCAAATTCATTCATTCACAGCATTTAACATGTTCATTTGAGTTATGAAACAAAACACAATTGCAAGGATTTAAACACAGAGATACTTATCTTAGTAGAAGCTTGTCCCGCAACCAACTACGTCGCTGCAACGTTCCACCTAACCATAGGCCAGTATGCTCATCAATCCTGCCACCCCCGAGTTGGGCATGATTTCCACAAGGAATAAGGGGAACACTAGCAGGCTCACACGTAGCCAAGGATACACAAAACTCAGCCAAGCCAACACGGTTGATTTTATCAAGCTATACACGAGTTAGAAAGGTTGACTGCTAAGCTAGTGAGCTCAACCAAAGAGCTATGGACACCTGCATCAAAACTATCCTAACTTCTAAAACATATACACGCCCAACACAAGGAAGCATCCCCTTCTCTGCTATAGAGTCACTCGGGCTATGCCTTCCCTTCCAGTGCTATTCAGAGGGTGTAAAGAAGAAATCCAGCCCTCTAGCTCTGTCTGTGAGGCTCCTACACACACTAGGTTTGTCAAGCAAGCTCATGTCCCATTTCCACTCCAAATATAGTCCAAACACCAACAACCATATACACACAACAATAACAGCTCTAGGACTGAAGGGAGAACACCGCAGAGACCAAAATCAGGTATGGCAAATGGGTAAAAACAACTCAAACTATGCCAGTCAATTTCTAAAGTCGTTTATGGCCCTAACGTGGCCAAAATGACTCACAACATCCCAAAATTCGTGGAGAGGATGAAACAATATCCCAACCTACGTAAGATGAAGATCACGACCCCTTCCAACGTGAAGGACTTCAGACACACAGACAAAAATTAGGGAAAGGAGAATGCAAAACGCGAATGTCTTCCTAAGGCCAAGCTTCCTCCTACGCGAGTGTGGAATGTCGTTCTCTGCCCACGTGGGGAGTTGAATGCGACCTGCCTCTTTGGGGCATGCGTGCGGTCAAAGGACTGATAGTCGTGCTAGAGATGACGGCTGCCCATGCATTCGTACCCCAAGGGCAATAACTACCCAACCAACTCATGGGGAATTAATTTGGGTTGGTGAATAAGACAAGGGAAGGTAGTTGGTTTAGATGGATTCTCCTCTTGACTCATGGATTTTCGCCAATGGCCCCAAAGGTTAAACATCCCCCCCCCCCCTTATCCTTAGGAATCATGCCCCTGTCTCTTTTAATGTTGCATTGACATAGCTAGTTGTGGGTATTTCAATTATAATGTGCCTAGCTAGCACAAAATACCATCATCATCGATTTTAATTGCCGAAACATAAAACGATAAATCAATGGTGAGGATTTTTCCCTTAGCTCCACACCATGATTAATTACAATATATACATCATATACATTTAATGCAAACGAGGTAAAAACCGAGGTGTTACAATGCGAGTTTGTATAAATGAGGGAGGCCAACTCCCTATTTATAGTTGTTTCCCAATTGACATTTTCCCTAAATAGATTGCTGTCTAACTGATAGGGATGACCTACCTAGGAGAAATCACAATAATAATTATATTATTCTTTCATGGGTACTATTGACCCAACTTACAACGGAGGGTTTACCTCATGACTTTTACGTGACCTTTTACATCAGTGACTTCTCCCGAAGGAGGAATAATAATAATGTAAAGTACAAGTCGAATATTCTTCGAAGTTACATTATTTCAACACTCCCCCTTAACAAGAATGGTATTCTACTGACAGCAACAACAACTAGTGTGGCTCAACACAATAGCACTGGAAGGAGGGAGGAGACATCATCAACATCATCTTTTGGAACATCGTCTAGTACATCTACAGATCATTGGAATTTTTGAATAACATCATCATCTATAGCACGAAGCTGGAGCATCATCATCTGTAGTATGGAGTTGGAGCATCATCATTTGTAGTTTGGAACCAGGGAATCATCATATGCAACATGGAGCTAGAGCATCATCATCATCATCTGCATCAGTATAGAACTGTTGGAACATCATCATCATCATCCTCAGTATAGAGCTAAGGTGTCATCATCTGCAACATGGAACTGGGGCATCGTCATCTGCAGCATGGAACTAGAATATCAGCATCAGCATGGAGTTGGAGCATCATCATCTGCAACATGGAACTGTAAAATCATCTACAGCATGGAGTTGGAACATCATCATCATCTACTGGAACATCATCATATGCAGCATGGAACTGAATCATTATCTACATAAATACTGATACATCACTAGCATCGACAGCACGAGGATGGCTCATCAACATAAAGCTGGAATAACTACAATAATGACATCATGAGGCTGGATCATCAACATAAATCTGGAATAACAACAATAATAACAGCATGACGCTGGATCGTCAGCATAAAGATGGAATAACAACAACAAAAATAGCAAGAGGTTCCCTCATCAGCATAAAGTTGGAATAACAACAACATGTGATATCAACATCAATAGCTCAAGGCTGGAGGAACATCATCTAGGGCAGGTATAACAACAACCAACATGATCCTTCCTTTTGGAATTACAGGATCATGGAGAACACATATGTGGTACTAAAACAATCCTTCCTTTCGAGATCAAGTCTTGGCGGAGCTACCAATATTAATCATACATACATATTTGGTACTCAAACTATCCTTCCTTTTAGGATTACGGGATCACTAATGTTATGGACGATCCTTCCTTTTGGAATTATAGGATCAATTCCATCAACATCCTGGACGATCCTTCCTTTTGAAATTATGGGATCAAGTCCACGACTAACATTATGGAGGATCCTTCCTTCAGGGATTACGGGATCGAGTCCAACAACATCATGCATGATCCTTCCTTTTGAAATTACGGGATCAATTTCATCACTAACATCCTCGACGATCCTTCCTTTTCGAATTACAAGGTCAAGTCCACTACTAACATCCTGAACAATCTTTCCTTTCAGAACTATGGGATCAAGTCCACTCACATATTTAAGATGATCCTTCCTTTCAAAATTAGGGGATTAAGTCTAAGGATGATTTGTCCCAACATCTTGGACGATCCTTCCTTTCAGAATTACAGGATCAAGTCCATCTGATAGGTATAACTCCCAATTCGATTTTATTCCTTTGCTAATGCATATATTTATACAATTCACATGACGGTTGCATTTCACCTTCCGCCCAGCCTTTTCGGCTTCCTACATAACTATTCAGTTTTCTTTATTTATTTACAAAATATAAACCCGACGGATTATATTCCAACAATCCCCCTCTTAATCCGAAGGGGTGTTCGTAAGTCCAAGCATGTTTCTGAATCTTTCAAACTTTTCTCGTCCAAGCACTTTGGTGAAGATGTCTGCAGTTTGATCATTTGTGGAACAATGTCGAAGATGGACTGTCTTGGCCTCTACATGATGTCGAATCAAATGATACTTTGTGT
>LPNX010849138.1:511662-529160 GCA_001517045.1 Pseudotsuga menziesii
GGGAATTTGAATGACTATCTTTTGTTGGACTTGAACTTGAATTTTTGTTTTTCGCTGTCGAAAGTCTTTTGAACAGTAAATCGGGGTCGTAGTTCTCTACGCAGCCGCCATTGTGGAGATTAAACAATGAACGTTCTGATGCCAGTTTCTATTTTTTCGTCGATGTGCCTTTACCTATTTTGTTTTCTTTGGACTATCGGCATTTTTATTTTATCATGGTTGAAGCATCAGCCTTCTATATCGCCATCATTTTGGAGGACAAATAAAGAATGGGCCGATGTTTAGTTTTTCTTTCGCCGATTACATGACTTTGTTGGTTCAAACTTTTGCTTTGCGATGACTTTTTCTTTTCGCCCTCGGAGCGGTTTATGACTTTGATCGGAAGCCGTAGTCTTTTTTATTCCCACCAATTTGGCTCCGGAGCGGACTAACCATCTGGCATGGTTTGTTCTGATTTTCACTGTTGTTTTCAATTATTGTGAAACCCTTAGACCATGCGTCATCCTCCATTGTGTCTCCTTAGCAGGCTAACCATCTGACTTATAGTTGTTCCGCTTTGTTATGGTTTTCGTCGATTTGTTTTATTTACTGCGGATCCCTCAGCTTGATTGTTCTCCGTCGTTGCGGCCCTGTAGCGAACTAACAATCCGATGCTGTAGTCGTTCCGATGTCCGATGCTGTTGTCTCTAGTGTTTATTTCATCGGTGTTTTATTTGGCCACGAAGCCCATACTCTGTCTGTCGCCCACCGTTGTGGCTTCTCAATGAACTGATCATTCGATGCTTAGTGTTTTGGCTGTCGACTGTAGGTAGTTTTTTCCTGCCATTTGTTGTGTTATTACTCTATTTTATGGGATGGCGGAGTTTTCCTATGGGTTCTTGTTGAGTCGAGGTTTTTTCTGAAGTGAAGAGTGCAGTTTGGGGATTTGGTGTTTAAGAGGTGGCAGTTGCATTGTCTAGATTCAGGCTTCTTTCGCAGGGTTTCTAGTTAGTTCAGTTGCGGTTTGGTTTTAGATAAAGAATCTATTATGTTGGGACTATGGTTTTAGTGGGACGGCAGGATTAGAATTTTTCCGAACCCAACGTGCAGGATTTTTTTTGCCTTATCATTTTTCCTGTCATGCATTAATATTGTTTATAGCTAATTTTACAGAATTCTTGTATTAATAAAGTTTGAGTTACTTTGTCAACAGCTAAGTGATCTAAGAACTGGTTGTTCATGACAGGGTGATGGCTGCTGTAGAGAAGATATGTCTAGAATGCTAAGCAGAAAAAATGAGGCAGCAGGTGTTATAGTTGATTTTACCACACATTGTGAATCACATTTTTATGGCCTTCCCTGTCCCTCTACAGACTCCTTAGACCTCATGGACCATTTTTTTTCCTTTGATGTTTCCAAGATCATCCCTAAAAACATGCAAAAATTTCCATACGCGACTTTTAAACCCTTTCTCACATATATACGCAGGTTTGACCCCTAAAACTGCGTACATCGGGATGTGTGAAAAAGGACAAATTATTTTGGAGTTTTCCTTGATGTGGATCTGACTCACTTGTCTCCTGGCCTTCCCTATGCCTTGAGATCGCTCGAATTCGACCTTTCATTACCCCATTGAAGAGATATATAAGGAACCCTTTGGATACATTGAAGGCATGAGGAATTGAGAGCAAGAGAACTATAGTCCATTGTTGCTGAAACTTGTGCTTAATTCTGCATCCCTTTGTCCCTTGGAGCACTGTTGTGTTCTTCCCAAGCTTGCCCTTTGCTTGTGAGCTTGCTATCGAGAAATGGAGGATTGAAGTGGTGGAGGCCCAAGTCGGGGACTCAGTTTCTTCGATTCGCAGACGTGTCGACAGAGATTGTATCATTGTAATCTCTGATTTTATATTAATAAAAATATCTTTTCCTGTCCAATAATGTGTATTTGAATGAATATTTGATCCATGGATGATTTCAAATGCTTATATGTTATTGATTATATATGCTAGAGTAGGTCTAACACGATTATATATAGCATGCTTGTCTTGTTTATTGAATGTTGAGGAAGCAATTTATCAATTCAAGCTGGAGTTGGAAAGCTCAACAGGGATCTACATCAACCGTCCGGAATAAGGTACAAATCGAGATCCTTTAGCATTAGATATTTGGTTTCTCTTGCATATAGGAAAGGATTGATATCTGGAGTAAAGATGTCTATTGTGGTACCCCAAGACATAGGAATTTCTCTCCGTAACAGAATTGGTGACGCCACTGGGGAGTTCCTAGTAGTTTTCCTTTGGGGGTTTTTTATTGGCATTCAATGTTCTTGAATTGCTCTTATTTCTATGTTTCTGAGTCGAGTCTGAGGACATGTTTGCCTGGTAGTGTCTGATTGGTGTGAATTTTGTCTCAGTTTATCTATTTTCCTTTATTTTTATACATTTTTCTTCCTGTACGTGAGTTTTTAACTCACAGTCGCGTATACAGGTGGCTTTGACTGCTATATCTGCGTACATACGCGGGCCCACTGCGAACAGTCGCGTATGCACTGAGTTTTTCCTTTTAGAGGAAGATGGATTGTTGTTGGGTGAATTTTGATGATTACTAAGTCTCCTTTGATATTGCTAGAGTCTGTATACACCTCTGTTTCTGACCAGAGATACTTTCTTTTTAGGGTAAATTTCTTTTTTAAGAATGTTCTTGTCATTGCATTTTCGATTTTTTGTTTTGGGATTAGTGCATTAGATTTCTTTTACCTTAGTACTTTGCGTGAGTGATGTTTGATTGTGCTTGCAGAGTCTGGGGGTGGTAGAATCATTCTCTTGCTTTAGTATCTCATTTTTATTCAAAAAATCCAAAAATATTTACTTCTTTGCATCATTATGCATTGCACTTTGCACTTTGCATGGTACTTGCACTAGGTTTGCTTAGAGAAGTATTAGTTAGGCTTTTATATAGGAATGACTGCATTTTTCATTTGAAGAAAATTTTGCATTTCACGTAGTAGCATGCCCTATTTTTCATTTGACACAATGCATTTGCATTGATTGTTAGGTGTGCATTTTACTTCAGGTTGCATCATAACACCATTGGTTGCACGGTCATCTACCTTTTTTGAGTAATAAATCCAAATAAAATCAACGCTTAATTAAAATGGATTACACTATTTTCTTTGATAGGGTACACCAACAAGATTAGGTTTTAGGGTCTTGGAATAGTTCATTGTTTCTCCAAGACCACTAGACAACAACATGTATGTGTCTGTCCAGGTGAGACTGTGAAATTCCTTGGTATAATTAGTGTTTCTCAGGATCCTCCTCTTACAAGGGAATTAAGCATGAGGTAGTGTGAGTAGTTATTGATTGGGATGACCCCTAGTCATAACTAAGTAGCACCAGAAATATTTTCAGGATTGTATTCGTATCTGGGGGCTCTTTTGAGAGTTTCGGGCTTTGCTACCCTGCCCATACAGTCAATCCCGCCTGTGACTGTCCACCTGAGCATTGATTATATTGAGGTGACCTTAGTTGCCTTACCTAGGTTATCGAGGGGGTACTTTACAGGGTTTATTCTGCGGGTGTCCCGACTAGGTTGGGGTCGGACAGCACAGTCGCTATATGCATTGAAGCCGAGGGCCACAATAATTGGTTACGAACCTCCACTTGTTGTGTATGGGAGTCTCAAGCCTCTCCTAGGAGAGACATGCGTGCTTCATTCGGAAGCTCACATATCCTACCCTTGTTTGCTTGTGATTGGCTTTAGATTATATTGGTGTATGCTCTGTGCACGTTAGCTTACTTAGGGTTTGTGTAATTAGAGAGTCTTTTTCATTTTTTGAGTCATTGTGGATTCGAGTGTGGCACCTCATCGTTCTCGTTGTTATTAGAACTTCCGCCTTCTACATCTCCTCCTCCTTTGGGAGAGAGAAGTAGACAGTCCAAGCGGACTACTTCTCACATTGATTCACACACGATGGGAGATCATGAAGATGAAATTCCTGAGCTACCTTCTTCACTTCATGAGGTTGAAGAAGAAGAGATTACCCCTACATATGACCCTTCACCTAATATACCTACACACTCGGGGTATGATCCTTCATGTGATATACCTACACACTCTGGGTATGATCCCTCATCCATAGGTCATCGATATTGGATGTCGGGCGACGAGACTCATCATGAACCTGCGAGCACTAGTTATGGTAGTTATGATATCTCTGGTATTCCTACACATGATTTGGTACCACGTACCAAGTTGGAGTTTGAACCTAACACTATGCCTGGGGGCATTCCTAGTCACTTCCATGTGGAGAGATTTGGGAATTCAAGTCACATTGCACCCTCCATCCCGGTGGTGGAGGTCACATCACATGTTCATCCTAGACCTAGTGCTAGTAGTCCTATTCAGATACCAGAGCCAAGACGAGTGACTGTAGGGAATACCACTTACGTGATTTCACATGTCCCTTCGTCCTACTTCTGGAGGTCATATTCTTACTTCCGGAATGTCTATTCCTACTTATGGAGTTTCTCATGGGACATCTCATGGGACTTCTTATGGACCATATTATGGACCGCAGTATGCAAACAGTTATTCACCTTATGGGTACAGGTATCAACAACCCACTTACTCCCTGAATTATGGCTTTGTAGCCCCAAATAGTCAAGGTACACCACATTATGGTGCTTCCATGCCACCCTACACGGGTCAAACGTGAGGAGGATACCATGGCCATGGCCATGGTGGTTACGGTAATCAGTCCTATGTGAACCAAAATTATCAGGGAGTGCCTCATAGACCTGCTCAACCTAGGCTCCCTTTCCTCACAACGTTAAATCTGCCTGACTTGTCGAGACCAATGAACGATCCGGTATCTTATGACCCGGTGTTAGCTGGAATATTTCACCTCCTGCGGACAGCAAGGTGTTCCACTAGTCTGAATGGTTCAGATCCAGAACAAATAGAAGATAGAGGTTGAAGACTCTCCCTAGACACCGTAGATACCTGGAATACAATGCTTTGATAGTCACCCTATGTGCTTGCAATAAGCTCAACATGAAATAGATCAAAGCAACCAGAATATAATCTACTAATCTATGCTAGTGACTAAGGAATCTAACAAAATATATATGAAATCAAACATCAACAATATATGTGGGACAAAAATCAACTTGCATTAAATAAATATGAATAAGTTTACAACCAAGCCTTAGTGTTGACATGCATCTCCACGAAACCAAGAATTCTCATCTCCATAAGCTCCAACTCTAGCTCTCTCTATGCTCTCTAATGATATGGACTAAGTGATCAATCCAACAGCATAACAATGCCTTAAGAGTTCTCCCTCTCTCAACCATGGCCATAAGCTCCTAAGGCTAGATGGATAGGGTAGGTTGAGATATTTGTGGGTGAGGTGGCCTCCAAGATCCTAGGATGGGGGACCTCGAGCTCAACAGACCCACATCAATAGGGATAAGGGATATCTCGAGGCTTATCATCTAGAAGCCTCGAGAAACTTCTCTTTTTCCCTTTTAACCCAAGGTACCGCATTTCTCCTTCAATGACAAAGCGGTTCTGGTAATAACCCCTTATGGACTAAGGGCCATAAGCGGTGGCACCGCTTGTGGGCAACAGAGTATGGGTGGTACGAACAAGGGTACCGCATATGGATAAAGGGTCAAGCACGGTGCTAGGAATTTGTATGAAAATATTGACAAATGATATGGGTTTCCACTCCAGATTCTAGGATTTAGGGCAAGTAGGTATGTCAAATGCCTTAGCACATGATGGTGACAGGATTTTGGTATAACCAGATGCCCCCCAAAGTATGAGTCTTAGAGGGACTCAAACTAGAACATACCTACCAAGCATACAATGTAGATCTATCTTATACAAACGCAAATTTGAGCATAGCCGCGACCATACAAATGTGGATCCATGCTAGATATACAAAACTCCATTGCAACTTGGGGAAAAGCAATGAGCGCTTTAAACAAATACCCAGGGTCTTCGTCTCGTCTTCCACAAAGTACGATTCTATCCATGTGATTACAATGATCTAAAGTCAAACATGGTAGAAACCACTTGATTACCGGCCAATGATGTGAACCGTTAACAAGTGCGAGGGAGATCACCATTAATGTCAATGATTCCCAAGGTACTATAGTACAATCTAATAAGTGTGAATAGATGTCCTGATGTCGAACACTCAGTCGATTCTATCGATCAAAGGGTCAATGATGTGAACCTATGTCAAGAGCGAGAGAATCTGTCATTAAGGGATATAGATCTCAAGGTACCAATCATTGTTTCGAAGACTATTTCCTGGATGATTAGTTGATGTCAATGGAAAAAGTCTCGTCGAAGGAGGGCCATGATGAGTCCCACATCGACGACACCAAACTCGAAACATGGTTCTGGAATGATGTGCATGTAGTAACCATATGACTGACACAAAGACTGTGTGGACTGCAGAGGTGACACTTCTTCAGATCCCCTTTGAGCATCGAGCAGCACGACAAAAGACTTGGCAACATGACTAGACAGGAGAGACACACAATGCGACAGTGGACAATGCATTCTTTTGAAAGACTCAAAAGAGTGACATGACTCATGAAAGTGGATCATCACGGAGATCAACTGAATACCCAATTGACTGACATGATTGTGCAAACAAGTGCCATGTTCAAAGGAAACGACAAACAACTGCCATTATTTGCAAAATGATTCCCTTCCCATTTCCCCCATCATGATTAATGAGTGCCTCTTTTCAGTTTTACAAGTTCAAAGAGGGTAACAAACACTAGATATAGCTTGTCGAAAGACAAGTCCAGACTCATATGTTTTATGAACCTGAGAGAGGAGGGGTTCGATCCTAAAACGGGTCTCTCAATGTTTAATTTAACGAGTCCACTAAAATAAAACTCGGTGTCATTCATGTTTAGAGAGTCTGAATGAATACGGAAGAAGACTCCAAAGGGGTCCTTTTTCGTATGATTTAGTCCCTAAGGCCCGAAAAAGTGTAAAATCATACCTTAGAGAACTCTTCCATTCATGATTGGCTGGAGTGTTCCTTTTTCGTAAATAGTCCTATCCAAACCGAAAAAGAGATAACCTATTGTCGGACGGATGACTCTTCAAATACTTTAACGAGCATGAAGAAGACAAGATCGCTTGACGATCTTTTCATTTTTAGGGAGCCTAAAAAGAGTTTAAAGAGAACTCCATTAGACTTTTTCATGTTTGAATCCAAAGCACAAAAAAGTAATAAACTAAGCTCAACACCATCTTATTGTTTTTAACGAGCTTGATGATCAGTTGAAAGAATGCTCGAAGATTGGTTTCATTTTTATGCAAGCTTGAAACCAATGGATAAACTATGCTTGAAAAATATCATTAACATGGTATACAGAGGTTGGAATCTTGCCCCCAGCATGATTGCTAGCGAAGCTTACCCCTAGCATGATTGCTAGCGGCTCGACATGCCCCCAAGCTTCATTTCCTTTGGTGATTCTTCTTCCATACCCAACCTAAAGACCTTGTTACTAATGTGAAAATGTTCACTAGGGGGGGTAGGAAGAACGAGAATCGGGAAGGTTCAAGTTCTAACACTAAAGTGTGGACTCGACTCAAGGGAAGGGGATCTGTTTCATTTTTATGCAAGCTTGAAACAGAAGGTAACTATGCTTGGAACATGGTTTCATTTTTATGCAAGCTTGAAACAGAAGGTAACTATGCTTGGAACATGGTTTCATTTTTATGCAAGCTTGAAACCAAAAGGTAAACTATGCTAAAGGAAACCTACTTCATCTTTTAACGAGCTTGAAATAGAAAATGAACTATGCTCAAGAATGATTTCATTTTTATGCAAGCTTGAAACCAAAAGGTAAACTATGCTTGAGGAGATCCACTTCATTTTTTAGCGAGCTTGACATAGAATGGGAACTTTGCTCAGGAAAAACTGACATGATGGTCAGGTGCTATTTCATTTTTTAACGAGCTTGACATAGAATGGGAACTTTTCTCAGGGAAAACTGACATGATGGTCAGGTGCTATTTCATTTTTTAACGAGCTTTACATAAAATGGGAACTTTGCTCAGGGAAAACTGACATGATGGTCAGGTGCTATTTCATTTTTTAACAAGCTTGACATAGAATGGGAACTTTGCTCAGGGAAAACTGACATTATGGTCAGAACCTGACATGATGGTCAGGTGCTATTTCATTTTTTAATGAGCTTGACATAGAATGGGAACTTTGCTCAGAACATGGTTTCATTTTTATGCAAGCTTGAAACCAAAAGCGTAAACTATGTTTAAGGAGTGGTTTTATTTTTTAACGAGCTTGAAACCAAAAGTAAACTATGCTCCCGACATGGTTTCATTTTTATGCAAGCTTGAAACCAAAAGAGTAAACTATGCTTAAGGAGTGGTTTTATTTTTTAACGAGCTTGAAACCACAGGGTAAACTATGCTCTAGACATGGTTTCATTGTTATGCAAGCTTGAAACCAAAAGCGTAAACTATGCATAAGGAGTGGTTTTATTTTTTAACGAGCTTGAAACCACAATGTAAACTATGCTCTAAACATGGTTTCACTTTTATGCAAGCTTGAAACCAAAAGTGTAAACTATGCTTAAGGAGTGGTTTTATTTTTTAACGAGCTTGAAACCACAAGTAAACTATGATCTAGACATGGTTTCATTTTTATGCAAGCTTGAAACCAAAAGCGTAAACTATGCTTAAGGAGTGGTTTTATTTTTTAACGAGCTTGAAACCACAAGTAAACTATGCTCTAGAACCTGCTCCTACCAAACATGATATCCAGAGGTTGGTAGGTTACCCCCATTTCATAAAAGCTAGCAGCTTAGATCCATTATGATTTCCATAGACTAGATCCATGCCCCCCATTTTACCTATGATGGGAAGAATCTAACTAGAAGAAGGGGAAGGAACCACAAGAACATGCGGCACATTCAAGGCAGTCTGATTACTAGGAGTAATCCAATGGTTAGGTGTAACAAAAGAAAGTTGATCGATGGTCATAATCTTCCCATCATGAGGAAAATGTATAACTCTAAAGAGTGTGGACACAACAGCCTTCATGGCATAAACATAATCACGTCCAAGGAGAAAATTAAAATCTAAAGGACCTTGGATCACCATAACATCAATACAGACAGTTTTCTCTCGTAATGTAATGGGTAAATAAGGAAGGGTCCCTAAAGGTGGAGTAGGCCCGCGATTAAAAGCCAGTATCTAATCGGTGGCTGGCACAAGCTGAGGAGAACCTAAATCTTTCCAATTAGTAGAGGATAGAATACTAACAGAAGCCCCTTCGTCAACAATAGTATGAAGTATCCGCCTAGCAGTAACATTCACAACGATCTAGAAAGGAACACTCAAATGAAGATGAGACTCTGTTAGGTTACTCCAGTCACGGGAAATAACCTCACTACTTGGAGAGGGTTCTATTGAAAGAGACAAAATTTCCTCTTGTTGAGAACAATCAGAATGAAGCATAAAAACTTCAGCAGGTTTTGGTTCATTCTCTACTGGAAGAGAAGAACAAGACGAAGATTTGGTCAAAGAGACTACTTCGGTCTTAACACTCTCTGATGAAAGAGCGGGATCGAGTGGAAATGACACCGACTCAACCACTTTAACTTCACTCTCCAAAGGAATAGAGGGATCAACCACAGATAAATCTGAATCGACCACTTGGTCAACCAGTGGGGGATCGAGGGATACCTTACTATCACTTGTTGGAATCACCTGTTGATGATTAGTAATATTTTCCAACCAATGCGAAGCTTCATCCATGCTTGGACAAAGAAAAGTGTGATGCATAGCCTTACATATCAAACAAGGATACAAGACTTTACCCTTATGACCTTTTACCAATGGGTCACTGGTTGAGGGAGTATCGTCAACATGATGATCAGAGGTTGATGACACAGATGGTTTGGATCTTTTAGACCACTCTTCTTGTACATGGGAGAGACCGAGGCACTCCTTAAGAAATTGGTCCCCCTTGCAAAGCTTACAAGGGAACTTGGGTTTTTCAAGTGTTCTCTTAGAACGAGCACCATCAAGAGTAGATGGTTGTTGCTTTTTCTCTTTCTTATCCTTCTTCTTTTTACTCTTCCCTTTCTTCTTCTTCTTATCCACATGAGTACTAACCATAAATCTTTGGTCAAGCGAAGAAGAAGAAAGAGATGAAGCCACAACTGACAAAGAAGGAGAAGGATTGGGTTGAGGTCGATCCTCTCCCATAGGAGAGGTGACATTTGAGACATTAGGTGTAACAGGAATTACCGGATTAAAAAGCCAGACCGGTAATCCTATAGTTAATCCAAGAATATTTAGAGTGGCAATAAAGGGAGGACCAATACCTTCACTTGGAGGGAATACAAAAGGTACACCTTGGAAAGGGACCTCTTGAGTGGTAGTCCCAGATGAGGATGCCATCTCTAAACGCTCTAATAACCCCCTAACTACCACGCACAAGCAAGTACTACTCAAACTAAAAGAAACAATCAAACATGTGAAAGGAGTGGATAAGAGTCAAGAACCTCATAGGACAGTCCAAAAGAATAACTCAGATGGTTTGAGGATTCCTAAAAGGGTCTCCCGATATATGCAAGGTATGAGGGAGCTCAAATTGGTAGTAGTGTTGTCTAATGCATAACCATTCACAAGGGGCCTTCCTATATACAATCAAGTACACGAAGCACCTTTCTATATACCTCAAGGTTACGTGAAAGGCTGTTCGATATACCAATGGTATGTGGAAGAACCGCACAAGTCCCGGGATGTAATGCAGACAAATAATGACAGCTCCTATGCTTAACGACGCCCGAACATGTCTCTAACTTATCACTCAATTTGCTAAAAGTTTTAACCTAGTACTACTGTTAATTTTATCTTGTGCGTTTAGGTGGAACCATGGAGTGAAAACTTGAAATTAAAGAAGATGCACACTGATCTATATGATAATGCAAGTTTTCCTCTTCAATGAAATTCTACCTAAGAGAGGGAGAGAGATTTACTTTTCTTCCAAAAATGCACACCCAAATGCAAATGCAATTCTATCTTTTCAAACGAAAAGTGAAATATCAATGCACCTTAAACAATCTTCAAAGCAAATAAGAAAGAGATCTAGAGAACATATAACATAAATCAAAATGTTTCCTATCTTTTCATGCTTGAAAAGGACGCATAAAAACTCAATGGAAAGATGATTTCACTAAAGTTTCCAAACAAATATAACTCTAATGCACGTAAATCTGAAAACAGATATTTATTCTTGATGAAAGTAAGATCTAGAATTTCAAACAATCATGCACAAAACAAGAAGAAAATTGTTCAACAAACTTGCGAATAAAGCAAAAGAGAGAGAAAACTAAAACTTCTTTTTGAAACAAACAAGGAAATGAAGAACCAATCATTCCTACCAAGCACTGAAAAAATTAGCATGCAAAAGGAAACAAGAATCACCCCAAGCAAAGAAAGACTCAAAACAACATGGATCACTCATGCATTCCAAGTCCAAAACAAACCGCAACCTACTCACAAAAATGAAATGTATATTTCCAATTCCAATGAATAATATCTATAGAAAAGAGCAAGAGGTTTCAAGCAAAGAAAATAATGCAAAATCTAATGCAACAAACATAAACTCTCTTTGAATGCAGAGGGAATACAACAATCAAAGTGAGGGAGCATTTTTTTTTCAAAAGTACACCTCATTTTCATCAAAAAGTAAGCCAAAAACACACAAAAATCAAAATACAGAGTCGGGAACAGGGCCTACCTGGCACCACGCAGATGAAGCTGCTGACATACGGTTTTGAGGTAGAACCGCTCCTTGCTCACTGGATTCAGGCGGTGGCACCGCTTATGGCTAACTAGACTCAGGCGGTGGCACCTCGCCTTGCCAACAGAACATGTGCGGTTCCCTGTAAAAATCCAAAACACAAAGAGAACGAAGGATCCAGTCATAAAAAGGCTAGATCAAGGCAAATACTGTTGAATTGAGTATGGAAACAAAGCATAAAAGACCGAAATGACTCAGATCTGGAAGTTTCAAACCCAAATTGACTGAGTCAGATAGCAAATCTGACTGAAGAGAGTTGGAGAAGGAGCCTGGATTCGGACAAGAGTAGAAGAACTGAGGAAGATCAGAACAACTGATACATATATCTAATCCCCAGCGGAGTCGCCAGATTTGTTAGCTGGAATATTTCACCTTCCTGTGGACAGCAAGGTGTTCCACTGGTCTGAATGGTTCAGATCCAGAACAAATAGAAGACAGAGGTTGAAGACTCTCCCTAGACACCATAGATACCTGGAATACAATGCTTTGATAGTCACCCTATGTACCTGCAATAATCTCAACACGAAATAGATCAAAGCAACCAGAATATAATCTACTAATCTATCCTAGTGACTAAGGAATCTAACAACATATATATGAAATCAAACATCAACAATATATGTGGGACAGAAATCAACTTGCATTAAAGAAATATGAAGAAGTTTACAACCAAGCCTTAGTGTTGACATGCATCTCCATGAAACCAAGCATTCTCATCTCCATAAGCTCCGACTCTAGCTCTCTCTATGCTCTCCAATGATATGCACTAAGTGATCAATCCAACAGCATAACAATGCCTTAAGAGTTCTCCCTCTCTCAACCATGGCCATAAGCTTGTATTTATAAGGCTAGATGGATAGGGTAGGTTGAGATATTTGTGGGTGAGGTGGCCTCCAAGATCCTAGGATGGGGGACCTCGAGCTCAACAGACCCACAACAGTAGGGATAAGGGATATCTCGAGGCTTATCATCTAGAAGCCTCGAGAAGCTTCTCTTTTTCCCTTTTTACCCAAGGTACCGTGTTTCTCCTTCAATGACAGAGCGGTTCTGGTAATAACCACTTATGGACTAAGGGCCATAAGTGGTGGCACCGCTTGTGGGCAACAGAGTATGGGCGGTGTGAACAAGGGTACCGCATATGGATAAAGGGTCAAGCGTGGTACTGGGAATTTGTATGAAAAGATTAACAAATGATATGGGTTTCCACTCCAGAAGCTAGGATTTAGGGCAAGTAGGTATGTCAAATGTCTTATCACATGATGGTGACAAGATTTTGGTATAACACCTGGCTTGGCTGGCTATCCCTACGAAGCTTCCCTTGGACATTACCAAGTTTGAGGGCAAACCAGGAGAAGATCCGAGTGAACATGTTACTACATTTCACCTGTGGTGCTCTTCTAACTCCTTACACGAAGATTCGATCCATTTAAGGCTATTTCAACACACCCTCACTAGGCCTGCCGCGAAATGGTACATAGAGCTACCTAGGGGGGCATTCACTATGTTCAATGACCTAGCTATGACTTTTCTCAACCACTTTCAGTTACCAGTGCGTTACGACGTTGGTACGAAACTCTTGTCAACATTTCGGCAAGATAAAGCCACACATATCTTGGATCATATCCAAGAGTGGCATAGACGAAAGAGATTGATTAAAGCCTTCATACTGTAACACCCCGGTTTTGACCCCATTGCATTAGATGTATATGATGTATATATTGTAAATAATCATGATGCGGAGCTAAAGGCCAAGGCCCCACCATTGATTCGTTATGTTATGTTTCGGGTTGAAATTGTCATCGATGGTATATCGGGGCATGCGGCATACATATCAAGTTTTCTCATCATGTAAATATGCATCTTTAATTAAATGAACCCAACCAACTATGCTCACTGCAACCATAATGAAAATCGCATGATTTTCACAAGGATAAAGGGGGGAATGTCAAACCTTGAGCCATGAGAGAAAATCCATGTGTTGATTTTCCCATATTTCCTTGTCTTATCCAATTACCACCATTAAAAACTGTTGCTGTTAGTTGGGGAAGTTATGGCTAGGAGTGGAGTGTGGCAGGACTGTCAGTCCTTGCCAACATGCACACTCCACCAGCAGGTTAACCCTCACGTTGGGAAGGAAAAAAATCGATCACCGCCATCACTCACGCACTTCTGACTCTCCACTCTCTCCACTACTATGCCATTCTCTCCATTGTCTGTTCATCCTCACACAGGGACAATAGTCTGCTCATTCTCACACACAGGCATCTTTTCTATTTGATCTCACGCAGCTAGGAGGGGAGCCGTTTTTCGGTTGTAATTCATGTTTTTCCACATAGTGGTATCTAGTATGTTTTCCATCCGAATTTCGAGGGTCTGATGTAAATTTCCCTCACGCACAGGTCGGGAGTCTGTATTTTTCTTCCCAATGTGGTCTGTGTTGTTTTGTGAGTCGTTTTAGCCATGATAGGGCCAAGAATGACCCAGGAGTTGTTTTCCTTAACCAAGATGTGAATCGCTTGTGTGACTGCATGTATGCAGTGGTTGGTCTTCGGACTGTGTTGGAAGTAGGGATGGGGGCTTGGTTTGCTTGATAAACCTGGTGTGTTTGGAAACCACACAAACAGAGCTAGAGGGTTGGCTTTCTTCTCCACAACCCCTGAATAGCATTGGAAGGGAAGTCAGGGCCTGAGGGACTGTGTAGCAGAGAAGGGACTAATTCCTTGTGTTGGGTGTGTGTGGGTGTATTAGAAGTCAGGCTAGTTCTGGGGTAGGTGTTCCTAGCTCTGTAATGGGCTCACCAGCTTAGCATTTATCCTTTCCCAGCTCTTGGATGGCCTAATAAACCCAACTGTGTTGGCTTGGCTATGTTTTGTGTATCCTTGGCTATGTGTAAGCCTGCTTGTTCCTTATTCCTTGGAGAATCATGCCCAACTCGGGGGTGGCAGCGTTGCTGAGAGATTAAGGAGCACGCTAGCCTATGGTTGGGTGGAACGTTGTAGCGACGTATCTGGTTGCGGAACAAGTTCTTTATAAGATAAGTGATCTTGTCTATTTTACTTCTGCAATCCTATTTACTGTTAATGACTACGATGAACATGTTGAATGCTTGTATGAATGTATGTTGGCTTCCGTTGTATGATAAATAATCCTATATGCATGTTCTAGTTCAAAGTATTTTCTTTTCAGCATTTCAATTTTTATGAATGCAGATGTTCATGGGGGTCTTAGCCCAGATGGTTAATGCCATGGTAGCGTCCTAATCACCGGTCAGAGGGTCGGGGACATTACAGTGTGGTATCAGAGCTTACCAGGTTGCAGCATGGGCCTCTATGGGCCATGACTAACCAGTTCGCAGAGGCATGTTGCCTTCTGCCCAGAAGAAATCAGTGAATGACTGGAAAAATTCACAAAATTTTTCTAAGTGTTTGAACTGTCGGTTCATCGAAAAACTTAGTGGGACGGACATCTGATGCAGCGGAGAGCTAGGCGGAAGCACACCGGACGGAGGATAGTTGGAAGAAAATTGTGGAAAATTTTATAAGTTTTCGTTGGCCGTCAGTGAAACTTAGTGGATGTGGGAGCTACAGTTTCGGCGAAAATCAGTCGAAGACCGCTGAAACACCGGCTCGATGTAATGGAAGAAACGCCCGATATTGAATTTTGGTGCCCATGAAAGTTTGTTGTTCAGACCACCGATGGACGTTGGCGAAAAATAGTTAATCAAGCGCCCGCCATTGCAGATGGCTAGACAACTACGCATCCGATGGGTAAGGCCTTCTACTGTCGACGCCTAAAAGAAAGTTTAAAAAAAAAAAATTCTAAGGCCTAAAATCGTCGGCTATCGAAAGAAGATAGTGTATTTTGCGTCCGTCGTTGCAGAATCCTAGAGCACTAGTATTCCGACAGGGAGAAGCTCCAACTGCTGATGCCAGTCAAAATTAGTTCACAGATCAAAAATCATTAGCGGATTGGATCGTTGATCGGGAAAGGTTCGAAGATGATGAGCCACCGTTGCGGCTGCTGAAGGAACTAAACCGTCGATGCTTTAGTCTTCCACTCGCCGATGTCGAGGTGTTCATGGATTATGGAGCCAATAGATTCAGTGGAAGATAGAGAATTTTTTCACCGACAGAAGAAGAAATTTAAAAAAAAAAAAATTGTCTAAGTGTTGAGGCCATCGGTGATCGGCGACGGTTAGCTGTTTGGATCGACAAAAGTTAGTGGTTCGTATGCCCGCCATTTCGGAAGCCTAGAGCACTAGCCTTTCAATGAGAAGAGACTGTTGATGCCAATCAGGTTATGCCTCAGTAGATTTGGCCGTCGATCGGAAGAAGATCGAAGATGGTGGGCTGTCGTTGCAGCTGCTGATGGAACTATTTCATCGACAAAAGAAGAGAATCGAGCCAAACAAGCGACAAAAAGGAAGACAAAAGGGAAAATTTCAAAAAAAAATCTAAGTCCTGAAGTCATCGGCCATCGGCGATGGTTAGTGGATTGAACATCCGACGTTGCGGCTAGCCAGTAAACTAAATGGATAGAGGCTTCAACCATCGATGCCATAGAGATTAGTACTTCGGACTGCCGATGAGAAGAAAATTTGAAAATTTTGTTTAAGTAGAAGGTCGTCAGAAAGTTATTGAGGACTGGATCACCTATCGGGTACGTTAAAGGTTTGATAATCCACTGTTGTGGTAGTCTAGGACACTATCCACCCGATGGTTAGTAGGTCCGACAGCTGATAATATCTGCGGAACCCACAATGAGATCGCTTTCCACCGTTGCGGCTGCCTAGAGGACTAATCATCCGACGTAATAACATAGCCGATCACCGACACAGAGGAGGTAAGTTGTCATTTGGATCGCCGCAATGAAAGGAAGTATAGTGACTTGGATCACCGATGAATAGAAGATGGAAGAGCCGATGCCGTAGAAGACAAGGCAAGAAGAAAATTCAAATTTTCTCTAAGGCACGAGATCATCGGCCATCGAGAAATGTTAGTGGATCGGATCGCCGATCGGAAAAAGTTCAATGAAGGCGACTCGCCGTGCGACTGCTTAATCAACTAGCCCTCTGATGCTGCAACAACTAGTGCTTTCGACCACCAATAGAGTTACGGCTGCAGAAGACTTAAGGAGAATAGTCATTGACATCGTCGATCGGAAGTCTAGACGTTTGGTCACAGAAACTGAAGTAAGAACAGTTTTCGTCTTTGCGGAAGCCGAGACGACTAACCACCCAATGAACAAGACACCCGACCGCCAATGTAGCACATAGGCTGTTTTCATCGTCGATTAGGTTCAGAGAGTTGGATGCAGATCTGATGCAGCGGAAGGAAATAGGTGAACAGTTCTCCACATCGACAATGCAAATTGGAAGTTTGGCGATTTGCCGGCCGAAACGTCGAAAAAGTTGTGCGGAAGAGGCCCAATGAAGAGAAGGAAACTTTGGGTTTTTTGAAGTGGAAATTTTCTTAGCAAATTCTAACTGTTTTAGCAAATTTCAGCGGACTGTCAGTGGATTACAGGGCTGAACATGGGGGAGAGGAAAATTTTGTGTTTTTAGCATAATTGTTGTTTTATGAATTTCCAAAAGAAAAGGTAAGTAATTTTGATTTATATTAATATTATGCATCTAACAGTT
>LPNX010849138.1:531699-572833 GCA_001517045.1 Pseudotsuga menziesii
AGGAGCATCAGCGGTATGCAAAACTGAGCAAGTGTGACTTCTATAGGGATAGAATTCAGTATTTGGGTCACATTATCTCAGAGGAGGGTATATCTGTGCACCCTGAAAAGATTGAAGCCATTATGAATTGGCCTACTCCAAGGAATGTGACGGATGTAAGATATTTTATGGGACTTGCAGGATACTACCGAAGATTCAATGAGGGATTTTCCAAAGTTGCACATGCCATCACTTCTTTGCAAAAGAAGGGGATAAAGTTTGAATGGACATCAAGGTGTGAAGAAAGTTTCCAGCGATTGAAGAATCTTCTCACCAGTGCACCCGTATTGAAGGTTGCATATCCAGAGAAAGATTTTGTGGTGTGTACCGATGCATGCGGACAAGGGCTTGGAGGAGTCCTTATGCAAGACAACCACGTGATATGTTATGAGTCAAGAAAACTGAAGGAACATGAGAAGAACTATGCCACTCATGATCTAGAGCTTGCAGCCATAGTACATGCCCTCAATATGTGGAGACATTACTTGATGGGAAGGAGATTTGAGCTCAGAACCGACCATTGTGGTCTGAAGTATCCATTTGATCAGCCTACTCTAAATGCTAGGCAAGAAAGGTGGCTGGAATTTTTATCTAAGTTTGATTTCGAAATCAAACACATAAAAGGGAAAGAAAACAAGGTAGCTGATGCACTCAGCAGGAAGGTGCAGGAAATGCATGTGGCATATCTTAGTAGTTACCAATCGGATTTGAGGCAGCAGATGGTTATTCATGTTGCTGGAGAGAATTGTATGAGCAAGTAAAAGACAAATTGTAGCCGCAAAGTCTTGAGAAGAGGTATGAGGGATATAAATTGGAAGAAGAAGGACTTCTCACTTATAAAGGTAGAATTTATATTCCAAATGTAGCAGGTTTGAGGAGAGTTGTTATGGATGAAATCCATCAAGCTCCGTATTCTGGTCAATAGTCTCTGATAGAGATGTCAAGGAGATTTTCAAATTGCATGGATTGAAGGATATTTTCAAATTGCATGGATTGGCTAAGGCAATAGTCTCTGACAGAGATGTCAAGTTCACTTCCAACTTTTGGAAGGGGTTGTTTGCATATTTGGGTACAAAGCTAAACTTCAGCACTGCATACCATCCTCAGATAGATGGGAAGACAGAGAGAGTTAATCAGGTGCTTGAAGACATGCTTCGCATGTACGTGATAGACAAACCAACCAGGTGGGAAGATTACTTACACTTGGTAGAGTTTGCTTATAACAATGGACAGCAGGCATCCTTGGGGATGAATCCATATGAAGCTTTGTATGGAAGAAGGTGTAGGACACCAGTGACTTGGGATAACCCAGTGAACAAGGTTTTTCTTGGGCCAGAATTGCTCAGGGAAATGGAGCAAGAGGTTGTAAATATCAGGCAGAATCTGAAAGCAGCACAGGACAGACAGAAAATCTATGCAGATAAGCATAGGGTGAATAGGGAGTTCAGTGTTGGGGATCATGCTTACCTTAGAGTGAGGGCAAAGAAGAGTTCCTTGAAGCTTGGAAGTTGTGCCAAGTTGTCAACAAGATATTGTGGGCCATTTGAAGTGCTTGAAAGAATAGGGCCAGTTGCATATAGACTTGCATTGCCTGCTAGCACTAGAGCTCATAATGTTTTTCATGTTTCTTTGCTTAAGAGATATGTACATGATCCTAACCATGTGATAAATTGGGATGTGATTCAGGTGGAACCCGAGGGAGAGTTCCGAATCGAGCCAATGCGCATCCTTGACATGAACGTCACAATGCTCCAGACTCGGGCCATAGGGCAAGTAAAGGTGCAATGTGAGCACTACAGACCTGAAGAGGCTACATGGGAGTTGTAGGATGCCATGCGATTGGCACATCCATTTTTGTTCAATTCTATGAAACACTGAGGCTCTACCAGTGTAGCATTTTGTTCAATTTTGTAAAGCACTGAGGACAGTGCTATTGAAGTGGGAGGGGAATGTAACACCCTGGTTTTGATCCCGTTGCATTAGATGTATATGATGTATATATTGTAAATAATCATGGTGCAGAGCTAAAGGCCAAGGCCCCACCATTGATTGGTTATGCTATGTTTCGGGTTGAAATTGTCACCAATGGTATATCGGGGCATGCAGCATACATATCAAGTTTTGTCATCATGTAAATATGCATCTTTAATTAAATGAACCCAATCAACTATGCTCACTGCAACCATAATGAAAAGGGCATTATTTTCACAAGGATAAAGGGGGGAATGTCAAACCTTGAGCCATGAGAGAAAATCCATGTGTTGATTTTCCCATCTTTCCTTGTCTTATCCAACTACCACCATTAAAAACTGCTGATGTTAGTTAGGGAAGTTATGGCTAGGAGTGGAGTGTGGCAGGACTGTCAGTCCTTGCCAACACCAGGGGGTTGACCCTCACGTTGGGAAGGAAAAAAACCGATCACCGCCATCACTCACGCACTTCTGACTCACCACTCTCTCCATTACTACGCCATTCTCGCCATTGTCTGTTCATCCTCATGCAAGGACAATATTCTTATCATTATCATGCACAGGCATCTTTTCTGTTTGATCTCACGCAGCCAGGAGGGGAGCCATTTTTCGGTTGTAATTCATGTTTTTCCACAGAGTGGTATCTAGTATGTTTTCCATCCAAATTTCGGGGGTCTGATGTAAATTTCCCTCGTGCACAGGTCGGGAGTCTGTATTTTTCTTCCCCAGTGTGGTCTATGTTGTTTTGTGAGTCATTTTGGCCATGATAGGGCCAAGAAGGACCCAGGAGTTGTTTTCCTTAACCAAGATGTGAATCGCTTGTGTGACTGCATGTATGCAGTGGTTGGTCTTCGTACTGTGTTTGGAGCAGGGATGGGGGCTTGGTTTGCTTGATAAACCTGGTGTGTTTGGAAACCACACAAACAGAGTTAGAGGGCTGGCTTTCTTCTCCACAACCCCTGAATAGCACTGGAAGGGAAGTCAGGGACTGTGTAGCAAAGAAGGGACTGATTCCTTGTGTTGGGTGTGTGTGGGTGTATTAGAAGTCAGGCTAGTTCTGGGGTAGGTGTTCCTAGCTCTATAAGGGGCTCACCAACTTAGCATTTAGCCTTTCCCAACTCCTGGATGGCCTGATAAACCCAACTGTGTTGGCTTGGATGTGTTTTGTGTATCCTTGGCTATGTGTAAGCCTGCTTGTTCCTTATTCCTTGGAGAATCATGCCCAACTCAAGGGTGGCAGCGTTGCTGAGAGATTAAGGAGCACGTTGGCCTATGGTTGGGTGGAACGTTGCAGTGACGTAGCTGGTTGCAGAACGAGTTCTTTATAAGATAAGTAATCTTGTCTATTTTACTTTTGCAATCCTATTTACTGTTAATGACTATGATGAACATGTTGAATGCTTGTATGAACGTATGTTGGCTTCCGCTATATGATAAATAATCCTGTATGCATGTTCTAGTTCAAAGCATTTTGTTTTCAGCATTTCAATTTTTATGAATGCACATGTTCATGGGGCTCTTAGCCCGGATGGTTAACGCCATGGTAGCGTCCTCATCGCCGGTCGGAGGGTCGGGGACGTTACACATACTGCTAGAGTTTCTGCTTGAGTGGTTCCTTAAGTCGTTACTACTTTATATAGTGAAGGAAGTTTCTACATCCAGAGTTCAGAACGAGGAACAAGCCATTTTTAGGGCACAGGAATTGGACTTGATTTACGCTCAATCTGGTTCGTTATATGAGATCATTCCTAATGCTCCGTGTTCTAGTTTCGACCCAAAGGTCAAACCTGGACCACATGCCGATGGCATTGTTGGTTGTACAAGTACCAAACCTGCCGATTCGGTTGTGAAACAGGTCAGTCAATTATCTATCAACCAATCCGCTTCGGGACAAGCCACAGCTTCGTCTCAACCCACCCAAATGGCGAGTGTGCTTTCTGTACAATCGTCGGACCAAAAGGGTAACCAGCAACCCAGAAGGAATAAGAAGAAGGGTAAAAACAATCGTAAGGGTGGGAATAAGAATGGAAATGCCAATTCTAATGACAAGAATGCCCGAAATGCTGGGGGGGATAAGCAGCTTAAACGTAAGGTTAACTTTTCCTTGCAAGTTATGTAAGGAGGACCACCTCACTCACTTGTGCCCTCGGATAGAAGAAGCCTCGAGGTTCATAGCGCAGGGCCCAGCTGTGCTGACTAACCCTTTACCTCATAATCAAAATATGAACTCGAGGACCCATGATCAGTCTAGTGGGGATCAAGATCTACTGGAAGCTTGTAGTGGTCATGGTTGCATCAACATGGTGCGTGCTGCTATGGTTGTGACTCGTGCAAAGGACTATGGTTCATCACAACCCGAGCTTGGAAAGGAACCTGCTCCACCCGAGAGTCTTTTGCATATTGAAAAACCTGTGGATAAACCTGAAGTTGTTCCTCGCATTCCTAAGGGAGTCCTTAAGCGTTCAGGGCACAATCCTAATGCCTGAGGCGCCCATAACTATTCTGTTGTTGAGGATTTGGGCCACACTCCTTATGCGATGTCTGCACTCGAAGTACTTCAAAGTTGTCCTTCACAAAGGAAAGCTTTTCTTTCTGCTCTTGGTGTTAACGATGATAATTCTTCCTCTGTCATCAAATTTGAAACAGCGAAACTATAGCCTCGCTTGCCTTACTATGTGTCTCTCTTGATTCATGTAGAATGTCTTAATAAGACCGTCGAACACACTGTGATTGACGAAGGCGTTGCTGCTTCTGTGATGTCTTTGGCATGTTGGAAAAGTTTGGGTTCCCTAGAGTTGTTTAAATCTGCAACCATTTTGACTGCGTTCGATGGTAGATCGTTTCAGCCGCACGACATTCTTCCTTCTCTTAAGGTCCTTTTGGGAGGGAAGACCGTTGCGATCGAGGTCGAGGTGGTTGATGCACCCCTTGACTACAATCTGTTACTAGGTAGGAATTGGATGTACAGTATGCAAGCCGTAGATTCTTCTCTATTCAAAGTTGTATGCTTTCCATTTAATGGGAAGATAGTTATGATTTATCAAATGCCATTCAAGAATCCGTGTGTTACTGCATCTTTGGGAGCTTCTGTCCTGATTGTCGCGCACTCTCAGCCGGCAACTGGGAGTGTGGGTGTGGGCATGTACCCATCCCTTATGGGATCATTTAGTTTTCCTGCACCTGTGCTCATGATCGGATCTACTTCCGGTGAGGCTTCGTTGTCATTGTGTTATGTGTCTTTTCGCACCACTCATATGGAAGATCCTTTGATTCTTACTACACCGAGTCCTTCGCGTGATCCCATTAGAACGGACATGCCGTTGCCTGCAACTATGATAGCATATCAAGCTAATATCGGATGTGTTGCAAAGCCTAGTCCTTCCTCTTCGTGGACAGAAGAGGAGGACCCATATGTACTGCCTGCATGGGCAGTTCAGTCTTCTCACACACATGACTTCCTTGATAGTGTTTTTCCATCAGATGAGGCTATTATTGAGGCTATGTCTAGGGTTGAGCCACCTTGGGAAGAGTTGCATCATAGATCTTATTTTCTTCCTGAGCTTGACCATTTGGAGTGTGAATAATTTAGGGAGATTCTTACTAAGAGAATTGGTAGTCCCATGGTTCTGTTAAGCTCTCCTGGTCCAATGGCTGATGGAAACATGGTGAATATATCTCCTACCATCCCTATCAATATCTCTCACGATCTTGGCAAGATTGAGAATGTCTATATTGGGGCAGAATGTTCCCATGCTGAGATTTAAGAGTATATCGAGTTGTTCAAAGAATTTCGTGATGTATTTGCTTGGTCATAGGAAGAAATGCCAGGTATCGACCCTCGCATTGTTGAGCATGAAATTAAAACTTATCTCAATGCTAAGCCTGTTCGACAATGCTTGCATGCGGTGAATCCTAGAAAAGCACCCGCGATAAAGGCTGAGATAGAAAAACTATTGAATGTTGATTTTATCTATCCCGTTCCCTTGACGGAATGGGTTTCAAACCCCGTTCCAGTTGATAAGAAGCAGGGAACGCTCCGCATATGCACTTATTTATGTGACTTGAATCATGCTTGTCCTAAAGATAATTTTCCCACACCATTTATTAACCAAATTTTGGATGAGTGTGCGGGAAGTGAGGTATTTTTCTTTATGGACGGCTTTTTCGGATATAATCAGATACAAATAAAACCTGAGGACCAACATAAGACTGCCTTTATCTGTCCTTGGGGTACCTTTCCATATCGAAAGATGCCTTTCGGCCTTAAAAACGTCGGAGCCACTTTTCAGCGGGCTATGACCTTAATCTTCCATGATCTCAAATCAATTATTGAAGTGTTTTTGGATGACCTTGCTGCTCATTCTCATCAAAGGATGCATCATTCCTACCATTTGATATTAGTGTTCGAAAGGTGCCGCCATTATTTGGTCAGATTAAATCCTCACAAGTGCACCTTTTGCATGAAGTCTGGTTGCTTATTAGGGTTCATTGTCTCCAAAGTGGGTATAAGAGTCGACCCTTTGAAGGTTGAGGGAATAATTCAATTGTCTCCCCCGAGAAACATTAGACATCTTCAATGTTTGCAAGGCATGGCAAGCTTCTTACGGAGATTCATCGTGAATTTTGCCAATTTGACTAGAGGCTTTATGCATCTTTTGAAGAAGGACACTACCTTTTGCTGGGGTGAGCGAGCCTAGGAGTCCTTCAATGCACTTAAGCGAGCATTAGCATCGGCCCCGGTAATTAGTCCACCCGACTATAGTCATGACTTTCTACTTTATGTGGTCACGTCCATGGAGACGATTGGTATGGTTTTGGTTCAAGAGGATGAGGAGCTCCAAGAGCATGTCATATATTATCTGAGTCAAAACCTTATAGATGCGGAGATCCATTATTCCCATGTGGAGAAGCTTTCCTTAGCTACCATTCATGCGGTTCAAAGATTAAGACACTATATTCTCCTTTGCTAGACCTTGGTGGTTTCCCATGTCAACCCATTTCAATTCATCCTCACTAGAAGGATGATAGGGGGAAAGTATAATAAGTGGATTGTCATCTTGCAAGAATTCGATCTCGAGTTTGTTTCAGCAAAATAGAAGAAATCATTGATTTTTGTGGAACTTATATCTGATTTCCCAAGCAAGGAGGAGGAGGAGACTCGTGAAGATACGTTTGTCGATGAGCACATCTTCTTAATCTCAACTTTGGATCCATGGTATGGAGATATTATCATATATTTACAAACATTGAAGGTCCCCTCTCATCTTTCACGGGATGAACAACGACGACTACGTCACGTATCCAAGAGTTACCTCATAGTGGATAACACATTGTACCGTCATGGGGTAGATTCCATTTTATGCCATTGTTTAACTCATGAGGAGGCTGAGCTTGTGTTGAATGATTGCCATGGTGGGGTGTGTGGTGGTCATTTATCTGGGCTTTCTACAGCCCAAAAAATATTGAGAGCGGGTTATTTCTGGCCATCGATCTTTAAAGATTGTCTCAATGCGGTCAAGAAGTGCCACCCTTGCCAGGTGTTCACACGTAATATGCGCTCGCATCCTGCCCCGTTACATCCAATTATCACCACCGGTCCCTTCACTAAGTGGGGGTTCAATTTCATGGATTGCAACCCAGCTGAAGCTGGGGGGCATCATCATATTATCATGGCTATTGATTACTTCACGAAATGGGCTAAGGCTATGCCTACAATTAAATCCAACGATGAGACAGCCGCACACTTTGTATTCAACTAGATTATTACTTGGTTTGGTATTCCAAAAGAGCTTGCCACTAACCATGGTAGGCACTTTCAGAATCAGATGATGGAAGAGTTGGCCTCGAAGTTAGGGTATAAGCAAGAGCATTCTTCTTCTTATTACCCTCAAGCGAATTGATAGGTTGAAGCAGTGAACAAATCACTCAAGTCCATTCTCCAATGAACCATCGCACAAAGCAAGACCAATTGGTATACCATGTTATATCCTGCTTTGTGGGCTTATAAGACCGTTGTTAAGACTGCCACTGGTTTTTCTCCATATCAGTTTGTACATGGAGTGTAGTTTGTATTACCGATTGAGTACAAGATCCCTTGTTTGAAGCTAGCCATAGAGATCTTACTAGATACTTCCTCATTGGAGGAACGTTTGGTCCATTTAGAGCAGCTTGATGAGTAGCGTTGAGACGCTTTAGTGGATCTAGAAGTGAATAAGCGTCGCGTTAAGGTCCAGTACGATAAATCTGTCCGTCCAAGGAAGTTTAGTGAGGGAGATTTGGTCCTTTTGTGGTATCAAGCTAAAGAACCCTTGGGGGTAGGAAAATTCAACCCCATGTGGCATGGTCCTTACGTGGTTAAACATGTGTTAGAGAAGGGTGCTTATGAGCTAGTAAATTATGAAGGGACGGCCTTGGAGGAGCCTAGAAATGGGCTCTATCCTAAAAGGTACTATGCATAAGTTTCAGCCAGGGCTGACTAATGTATATTATTGTACAACATTTTGCATAGTTAGGTTGTTCTTATGGTGATCGGGTTTGTTGATTAGCTTCTGTTTCTTATGGCAGATATCAATGGAGTCTTCCATCTATATAGGATTTGCGGATGGTACAAGCCATCACACTCAACACTCAACCTCTGTTGCTTGGGTGATTTATACTCCTATGGGTCAGGTATTGTCTTCAGGAGGCGTATGTTTACGGCCTTCTTCAAACAATGTTGCTGAATATAGTTCCGTTATTGAGCTTCTACAGGATGCCATTTCACATGGTGTTCTGTCTCTTGAGGTACGTCTTGATTCGGAGTTAGTAGTGTCACAGCTTAATGGCTTGTATCATGTTAGAGATCCAACATTATTATGGAGATTCTTACATGTGAGATTGTTAGAATGGCAATTTGACAACATAACATACATACTATGTTCTAAGAATTTATAATCAAATTGCTAACTCATATGCTAACTATGTGTTAGATTGGCATTTGTTTCATAGACAGTAAGCTCATCACAAACATACATTTTTACACATGTAAATAAATAAACCGATCATCATAAAAAAAATTCATTAAACATCCAAAATGTGATAATACATAGTGTTATAATACAAAAATGGGGCTTCCAAGCCACCAAAATATAAATACACGATAGTACAATATGTATCACTCCCAAGTATCTAAGCCTGGGGAGGAGGAGGGGGGTTCTGATCGTGGAATGTCACCATGGCTCTAGATAGTCGTCTAAACAACCGCACCCATGCTCGTGGCACACCCACCACCTGACATTGCATGGCCTCAGGCAGGTCCTTGACCTACGCCATGGGTACCATGTGTGTCAGCTGCATGAAGTTGGTATGAATTCTTTGGAGTGTCTGCTTCGCATCCACACCCGTAATGTCATCTCCTCTTCCCCTCCATCTATGACGAGGGAAGCCTTCAACCCACTGTGGTCTTGCATCTGCATACATATGATAGGATGTCACTATGTGTTGTCACGCAAAAACATGTCTTTTTGATTCCATATATCAAAAAACACAAAAAAAAATTAAAAAACTCAAAAATATTAAAAAGGGGGTTGGGATTCGTTACCAATGTCATCGTATGCCAATCCTGGTGGTAATGGCATCTCGAGGTCTCTCCAAAAATCTATCCCCGCATAGGGGTAATCATCAATGGAAACTATTTGTCGTCGCCACCATGGAAAGAAATCAACTGGATAGGGGTAGGACACCCTACCTCCACCCAGTTTGTGCATCGCATCTGCCCAACGTCGTTGGGCAGCATCTTGAACCCCGTGAAGAGGAACGTCAACTCTAGGGCTCAATCCTAAAACACGCTCAAAGAAAAACGTGCTCAGTATGCTACTAAAACCGAAGTTTCGTACTCTACCCATCTTGCACTCACTAAACTGGTGTTTCATGTTTCCCAGTAGTGCAGTGCTCCAATTGTACACCGTGGGTCTCATGCACTTCACCGCATAGAACATCATAGGCCGTGAGGCCTGGTGGAGTGAGGCTAGCCCTGCTATCCTTCCCAGTGTCAGTAGTATGGCCTTTAGGATTAGCACCTGTATGGAGTTAGTTGAGATCTAACTCCCAACCTTCTCTGTGTTCGGATAACAATAATGGCTATGTACTCATCTATAGTGAGGCCACCTCCGGGCCCACGAAATCGTAGGTTCACCAGTTCCCCCTGTCAAGAAAGTCCAGTAATAAAGTATATGTCCTCCACTTCTATGGTGAGGGACATCCCATCGATCTGGAAAGACTCTGAGTCAGGATCCCAGTAGTCTACTAGCATCTGCAGCAGTCTTGGTTTGGCTCTTAAGCCACCAAGACACCAAAACACTTAGAGCCCGCATGCAAAAGAGCCTGTTGTGCCATTAGATCACCACGTACTGCCTCTTCTACATCCCTGTGCTCAAGTTCTCTCCATTATAGAACCATCCTACACATTTAAATCAAGTTTGGGTCATTATAAGTCTTTAAAAAACTTGACTGTTGCCGCATACACGACTGTTTGTTAAACAGTCGCGTATGTACACGACTTTGAGGGCTTTTTCCGTGTATATCCAGCGCTATATGCGGAAAACTCCTTGATTTCTGCGTGGGCCGAGGCGCACACTTTAGGATGGCCTAGAAATCAAAATTGACCATGGAAAATTGAAAATTTTACATGAAATTGAAAGAGCATGCCATGGGAAATTACCTGGAAAAAACGGTGTCGGATTCCGTCGGTTGGATCTCCCAGAATTCGCGTTTGAAGTTCTGAGCTCAATTGGGTAAAAATTTCAAATGTTATATAATGTTTTGAATTTTTTACTATATATAAAAAAAATTCAAATTTTTAAAAAAATTTACCCCATTTTCTATAGTTTTGGACCGTTTTTTACTAATATATGATGTAGGAGACCGTTTTGAGCGTCGTTTTGACCATTGTTTTGACCCGTTCATGCCAGTTTCAGGTATCAAGTCTAAACTGGCATATAGGTTAGGTTTCACCACTATTTTCATTTTGCTTGACCTTATGACCGTTTCATCATAACCGTAGGTACGAACCCATTCTATCTTGTCACAGAACCTTCTTGTTGTTTTAGAAGTGGCATGATTTGAATGGTAGAGCTTGACCTTACATGGGTACCCCAGTTAGCACCTTATTTGCATTTGGTGCCCATGCCAACAGTTTTGTCCTTTAGGGTGTGGGAGTCCGTTGTATAGTATTACCATGACATTTCGCAAGAGCCTCATACTCCTCTTGATCTTTTGCTGGCCTATTTCCCCCATACTCCCTTATGTCAAGTTGTAATTGCATTATCATGAGCTTTGCCTACCTCATTTGAGCTTTATGACGGCTTCCCTGACTCTGAGTATCAACCATATAGCCTGAGCTTGTCTCATGTCTAGCCACGCAGAGCCATTTTGTATATCCTTTGCAGCTTGATTCCTTATTTTCACCAGGAGGGGACTTTCCCCCGAGTGTCACTATCCTACACACATGTCCTTACATTGAGCATAGGTATGTTCCACTGCTTGGAACTAGTTTGTTTTCCCATTTGACACTCATCTCCTCCTACTCTGTAACTTTAAATCAATTTTATTCTTTTTCAAGCTTTTCAAATATTTGAAAAAGTCCAAAAAAAAAATTAAAAAACCAAAAATCCGAACAAGGAAAGATGTTATCTTTGGCAGTAGTCGATTCATGTCGCCTTTGAACAAAGCACTGTATATCACATCCGTTGGTTGGGTTAATAGTTTGACTTTAGGAGCTGTACTCGTTTATCTGAGTTTATCTCCACCAACTGGTTAAGCTTCCAGTCCCTATGGAGCCTCTGTCGATGCCTCCTATGTCGTAGAGATGTCCCAGTTTTGCATATCAAGTCTATGCTGCCTACATTCAGTCACCATTCACCTTTATGCTCTTGTTCGAAGGAAGTTGAAACCTGAGTCGGCCATTCCTCAGTTATCTTGACTTTGCATGTCGCCCATTCTCGGTACAGTTACTGGTTCGTGCACCTTATGATTGAGTCCTTCCACATTATACAGCTTTGATGAGTACCTCGTGTTGGATGATGGGGGATGCCTTAATGCCCTCCTTCTAGCGGATTTCATCCCATCGACTTCAGATCATTTATTTTGGGGTAGGAATCTAGAGTCATATTTGAGTGCCTTAAGACTTGCAGTCATCGGTGGCAGGTTCTCTCGCCATCGACACTTTTTTGGGAATACATCAATGTCCCCTGATCGATGGATTCTCTCAAGTGTTCGACCTCAACACATTTATTCACACTTGTTAGTTTGCACTTTAGTACCTTGATTCCCATTTTAATTATCGGTGGGTGATCTCGCGTCTGTTAACGGTATACATCAATGACTGGTAATCAGACGATGGACTACTATGTTCGACCTAGACACCTCTATTCACATTGTAGGACATGTAGTCATAGCAGTTTGTGTAGAAGACCTTCCAAATTGGTGGCATCTCTTATATGCTACCTCCTTAATTGCACCAGTGTTCATGAGATTTCAGCTCTCGTGACTTGATTCTAGTGTATGTCAGACATTTCCAGCCATTATGGAGATCTTGGTCCATTATATATCTTCAGTCTTTATGGAGATCATGATCCTTTGTATATCTTCATCATGGATTCTTATCTATTTATATTGTACGTGGCGATGACCACATATACCATAGTGTATCATGCTTATTCATGGCCATTGTACTCTTATGTATCCGGGACTGCTATATGTATTTGCAGTTATGTGCAGAGCCATATTATTGTATAGTGCCGATTGGATGGCTGGTTCTTCCACTGGGTTCTTCATCACTTCACTTCTGGGATGGACTTATAATGTATTTCGGCCATCGTATGACCCCTCTGACCTCACACATTAGCGGGCATCTGTTATAGTTGATTTTACCACACATGGTGAATCACATTTTTATGGCCTTCCCTATCCCTCTGCAGACTCCTTAGACCCCATGGACCATTTTTGTTCCTTTGATGTTTCCAATATCATCCCTAAAAACATGCAAAAATTGCCATACGCGACTTTTAAACCCTTTCTCGCGTATATACGTGGGTTTGACCCCTAAAACCACGTACATCGGGGTGTGTGCAAAAGGCCAAATTCTTTTGGAGTTTTCCTTGATGTGGATCCGACTCACTTGTCTCCTGGCCTTCCCTATGCCTTGATATCGCTCGGATTCGACCTTTCATTACCCCATTAAAGAGCTATATAAGGAACCTTTTGGATACATTGAAGGCATGAGGAATTGAGAGCAAGAGAACTATAGTCCATTGTTGCTGAAACTTGTGCTTGAGTCTGCATCCCTTTGTCCCTTGGAGCACTGTTGTGTTCTTCCGAAGCTTGCCCTTTTCTTGTGAGCTTGCTATCGAGAGATGGAGGATTGAAGTGGTGGAAGCCCAAGTGGGGAACTCAGTTTCTCCGATTCGCAGACGTGCCAACAGAGGTTGTATTCATTGTAATCTCTGATTTTATATTAATAGAAATATATTTTCATGTCCAATAATGTGTATTTGAATGAATATTTGATCCATGGATGATTTCAAATGCTTATATGTTATTGATTATATATGCTAGAGTAGGTCTAACACGATTATATATAGCATGTTTGTCTTGTTTATTGAATGTTGAGGAAGCAATTTATCAATTCAAGCTAGAGTTGGAAAGCTCAATGGGGATCTACATCAACCGTCTAGAATAAGGTACAAATCGAGATCCTTTAGCGTTAGATATTTTGTTTCTCTTGCATATAGGAAATGAGTGATTTCTGGAGTAAAGCTGTCTGTTTTGGTACCCCAAGCCATAGGAATTTCTCTTCGTAACAACAGGGAAGGAAGAGAAAGAAAATGAAGAAACAGCGAAGAAGAAATTAAAGGTTTGAGATCTCAGACAGATCAATAGCAGCAAAGGCCCAGGCTTGGGAAAGATTTTGTTAGTTACCAAGCTGGTCCTTTTTATAAAAGTGCTTTTAAATCTTAGTTTGAAATGTAACGTTTGTATGAATCATGAGCACTCACAAAATACAAAATTGTGAGATTAAACGGTTGGGGGAGTCCAAGGGTCCTCGAGGGGCAGTCCAAGAGTTTGGCTTGTAGTATAAGTATAGGAGAGTTAGATAGAAGAGTGACTTTTTCCCAGTTAGACTTGTGAGAACATGTTGTAAGAAGAACTATTTCCTTTTGCAATAGATAATTACAATTTTGCCTATTGGAGAAAGCTTTGGTGGAATGTTCAAATGTTGTGCAATGGATGTTGTTGAAGGGGAACTATTTCGTTTTCAACTTTTGTCCGTTAACTGTGAGATCGTTCTAACTTGTTGAACCTATGTTCTTGTATGAATGCTCTCTAGTTTATTTTATGGAATTTCCACTATGAGTAATGAATGTTTTTCATAAACAATGAGCTATCTTGTTGTTCATCTATCTATTCATGTTTATGTGTTTTTAAATAAAGAACAGCTACCTGTGATTTTTCTTAATGCATGAACAGTAAAACATTACTCATTAAATGATAATCTCGCTCCCCAGGGACAGTTTAGTTAAGTTAGTTTTAGTTTTCTTGCTGTGTGTGATTTATATGCGAGAGAGTTAAGAAGAGAGGTAAGAACCTACGCATCACATTGTGACCACTTCCCATATTCTCTATCAATCTGCATTTTAGATAGGCATTTGCATCTCATACTTAAAACTAAAAAACTAAAAAAGATACACGGTGGACCGGGCCGTAACCGGTAAAACCCTTTATTTTGGTTACTTGACCTACGGTAGCCAGACTGCAAACTAGACGGATTCCCCATACCAAACAGTAACGGGATAGTTGGGAACGTTTACTGGGGAGAATCGCTTGCTGTTGTCACCTGCAATTTTCTAGGCCTCAATAATACCATAGTATCATCAATACTACTCCCCCTTTCGAGGGAAGTCCTTTCAGACAACACCAAGCTTGTCTCGAAAGTGTTCAAACTTCACATGAGACAGAGGCTTAGTCAACACATCTGCAACCTGTTCATTTGTGCTCACATATTGGAGCTTTATAGCTCCCTTCTGAACCATGTCATGAATGTAGAAGTACCATATTTATATCTGCTTTGTCTTATCATGGAACATGGGTTTCTTTATCATATTCATGCAGCTTTGGTTATCACATAGAATCACGACAGCATCCATCTCTAGATTTAATAGATCTGACAACAACTTATGAATCCGATATGACTTCACAATTGGTGGAACAAGCTGCAATATATTATGCTTCTGCAGTGTTGAGAGCAACACTGAACTGCTTTATGCTTAGCCATGAGATCATGGCTGACCCCATACTAAAACATACTCCCAAAGTGCTCTTTATATCTGAGACACTTCCTTCCCAATTTGAAAATGTATAACCATACAGTCTGAAGTCATGATCTCTAGTATAACTAAGACCATATTCTACTGCACCTTTCAGGTACCTCATCCTATGCTTTGAAGCTACCAAGTGAACATGGCTGCATTCAACCAGATATTGACTCAATGTGTTCACAAAAAAGCATATATCTGGCCAAGTATTCACCAGATACATCAATGAACCAATGATGTGTCTGTATAGTGTCTCATCCATTAATTCTAGTGAAGCATCAACTAGCAACTTTCAGTGTGTATCCATGGGTGTGACCATGGTTTTAAATTCCAACATGTCAAACCTTTTCAATATTTCCACTGCATACTTACATTGCTTAAGGAAGATTCATTCTGGGCTCTGCCATAATTCAAGACCTAGAAAATAATGCATCAAGCCAAGGTCTTTCATCTCGAAGTATGTAGTGAGATTCTTCTTACACTCTGAGATTTGCTTGTCATTGTCTGTCAGGAATAAATCATCCACATACATCAAAAATATGTTAGTTTCATCATCCATAACCTTGAAGTAAAGGTTATGATCAGCCTTAATTTTGGTAAATCCCAAGCTCGTCAGAAAACTATTGATTCTTCCATACCAAGATCTTGGAGCTTGCTTCAATCCATAGAGAGCCACCTTATTCAGTTTACATACATGTTTCCTTTTGTCTTTGACTTCAAAACCTTGTGGTTTTTCTATGTACACGTCTTCTTCAATAACACCATTCAGGAAGGTTGTTTTCACATCCATCTGGTGTAACTTCAATTTTTTCATGGCTGTTAGTGACGTGATGGTTCTGATAGAATTGTACCTTGCTACAAGAGAAAATGTCACTTCATACTTGATTCGTTCATTTTGAGAGATTCCACTGGCCACAAATCTGGATTTGTATTTCTCGATACTTCCATCAGTTGTATGTTTTATCTGGTAGATCCATTTGGAAGATACCACACTCTTACCTTATAGTTTGGGCACTACTTCCCACACATCATTATTCATTATGGATTGGTATTCTCATGTCATGGCTTCTACCCATTCTTTGTTTTGAACAGCTACTTCAAAACAAGTAGGTTCTTTGTCTACAAGATCACACATAAAAGCCACATAATTAGGAAATGGCTTTGGCTTCTTGCTCTTCCTTGTGGAAGCTTCTTGGAGCCCCATACCTTTCTGCTTCTTGAATAATCTCACAAGCCCAAGTTGGCTTTCTTTTATGGTATATATTCATGTGGGTAGTTTCTTGGGACTCCAACATATAATGTTCTTCCAGAATCTCATCATCAAGAGAAGGTGCACCTTCTTTCATCAGTTTTACTGCTCTAGGAGCTACTACTTCTTCATATGTTCTTTCAGGTTGGCACTTTATTGACTTCTTAAGAGTTGTATCTTCACCAAAATTACATTCTTTACATATTCCTTCATGATCAATCTTTAGGTCTGTTAGACATGTGACTACCTTGCTCACATGTGATAGGGATTTGTTGTTTATATGAGCAAGCCTTCTAAGCCATAGTTCACATGGACTTGTAGTGTCATGAATCAAGTTGCTTCTGAGTGACCTTTTAGCTTATATCGGCCACCCTCTTTTGTCCCAATGACAGATACATATTCTAGAGAACATATTCTTCAACTTCTTCTTTTGCTAACTTCCTAGGAGGTTCTTCTTCCTCTTCGGCTAAGTGAGCATGATGTCTTTTGTTTTCTTTTTGTAAGTAAGATGTTTTATTTATATATCGAAAGATATGATTACATTCTGATGCACATGAAACTTCTTGTTGATACCCTCATTATCCGGCTCACTGGCCAAAACTACCTTGACAGACTGACATGAACAAACTTGCGACGTAGTATACCTTCGACAAAACTTGGTACTGAAACGACTTCATTCTTAACCGGTTACATAGTAAACCTTGAAACAACTACGATACATATTCATATTTGATGTTGATAATCATACATACACTAAACATTACATCAAAACAAGGACCATGGGCATCTATACCTAGCGCACAGAACATCTACAAAAGAATATATGGGACATCAGGGATGCGCCCCTAGTGATTGCTACCTACAGGAGTCTGTTAGTGCACCGAGGGTGGCTATGTAGGAGGAACCTGCATACCAAGACCCTGCAAGATAGCATCCATCTTCTAGTTTAGCCTCTTCGTCTCATCTGACATCTCTAACCACCATTGCCTAGGCTGCTCCTCAACATCTCCCACCCCCTACTTCTCCCACATCATGTGACCAAGAAGGTTTTTCACTACCCAGAAAAGTGCAATGATTCCCTCATAGAGGTTGAGTATGCTCACATTATGGCCTGGGTCCAAATCCAATCCTCCTATTTGTGGCATTCCTTGTGTCAGGTATCCCTACCTAATTCTCCCCAAAGAAACTACTCTTTAACATTTATGTTATGTTGGATATCCTTGGGGACACTAAGTTCAAACAATAGAGCTTCCCAAATGGATTTCTTCTGAGCCCTGGTCACCCTACATTTATTCTCCTTAGGTCCTAGCGCACGCTTCCCCTTTTCTTTTCTTCCACCCATGCCTTCCTCTACACTCCTTCATTGGCAGACATCCATTTTCCAAGTCACCAACGTCCCTCTACTCATGATAACTGCTAAACTTAAGCAAATACAAGTTTTACTGTTGTGATTTTTTTTGCCACCATGCTTGTCCCTAAATAACAACTTCCTCTTCTGAGTCACGATAAGAGTTTTCCTTGCTATTATACCCAATTCATTCTCTGTAGTCCGGATCAGATAGATCTTATTCAGTCGCCCAGATCCTCCAGTTTCTTCAATCATTTCTGCACATTTTCCCACTGATTGAAAATACTCTACATTGATCAAGAACCTATGTGGATTTAAACCAACTTGCCTTTCTCCTGATGTCGCCCTCTGCAATCATGTACCAACCTCTTTTAGGTGTGAGGTTTCGATCCATATAGGTGCCCTTCCCTCTCTGTTTCATGGATACTCATCATATATTGGTGTGTGAGGTTGATATGCATGTCCCTAACCATCGTGTCCATCACCTCACTCCAGTCCTTGGCTTTAATTGCTCTGCGAGTTTCCGTCTCGAGGTTCGCCATACTGTCTACCACCTTATTTCCAAGCCTTATGACATGGTTAAAGATGATGGCCATCCCAAGGTCTAAATTCTCCGCAAGGATTTCCAATATTCCTTCCAGTCTCTACGAGTGTACAACCTTTGCACTTGGGGTACCATGAAGGATTTTAGTTGCCATTTGAATTACCACCTAGGAGTCTCCTTCAGTGATTAAAGGGGTCCATCGGCACTCTTTCTCCAGTTGGATTCCCTGTGGAAGGCCTTCTACTTCTGTCGCATTATTGAACTCCCAACCAATGAAGCCACACTTGAAACCAAGCATTCTCCCCATGTGGTCTCTAATAATACACCCATATCCTACTGGGCTAAGTTACCTTTCGAAGATCCATCAAAATTGAGCTTGAAAAACCGTGAGGGGGGGGGAGTCCGTGTATCCACACTTGCACCAATTCTTTTTATTCCCTTACAGTTGTCACCATATTGCATGGGTCCTGGGATTCCCCATGCATTTGGGATGGAATACTTTGAGTTCGTTTCCTCCCAGTTGAAGTTGTTCTAGGATTTCATCTTTACTGATTCTATCATCTTGTTCGTTATGGAATTCCACACTTTTTCAGAGATCAAAGATTTTCCTTGGAAAATCCTAGAGTTTTGTTACCTCCAAATCTCCCAGAGAGAAAAATGTAGAAAAATATCCCATAAGAGGTTCATAAATGGGTTCTTGGAAGGGTTGTTAGACCATTCAACGAGCATTTGTTCTGGGTTTTGCTTGACAAGGTCATATCTTTTGAGCTTCATCGCGCCTTGGTTCCAGATATTGGTGGCAAACGAACAAGCATCCAGGGGGTAGCTCATTGTTTCCTCTTCCTTCTCACACGGGCAACATTTGTAAGGGCCATCAATACCTCTTTTTTTAAGTTTTTCTCCTGTTAAGACAGGTTTTTTCATGACTAGCCAGCTAAAGATAGAAATTCTAGGCCACAGTTTTTTCTTCCATAATTTCTGCCATTTCTGATCAACTGGTTGGTTATTAACTCTTGTACATAAGTCATAGGCTTCCTTGATGATGAATGAACCTTTTGGATGGTATCCCCATCTCAAATTTTCTTCTCCTAACTGAATTCTAATTCTTCTATTGTTTAGAGATTCCTCCATTTTGTTTACTTCTTCCCCTAGGCCTTGGCGTTCCCACCACTCCCTGTTTTCCCAAACCTGGAAGTCTTGTTTGCCCTCCTTGCTCGCCCATATATCCCTAACCCTTGTAATGCCTTGATTAATATATTCTTGAATGAGTTGTTGTATTTCCTCGTTGTGAGCTAAAGGGGGCATTTGATGCCACGAATCCTCCCAAACTTGAGCTTTTCACCTATTCCTAGCTTCCCAAAAGCTATTGTCTTGGATCAAATTCCTACCCTTCCTGGCATTTTTCCATAGGAGAGACCCTTGGGTTTCTTCTGAAGCGTGAATGAGATTTTATTTATCCCAATCCTCCGCATATTTGATATGCCAAACCTTTTCCTAGGGTTCATGATTTTGGGTTACCCATCTCCACCAAAGCATAGCTCCACTCACAAAATTCGCCTGTTCTGGGTCTCAGAGGCTTAACCCCCCTGATTCTCAGGGGTTCATAACATATCCCATTTTACAAGGGTCCATTTCCTCTATTCATTTTTTTCTGCTCCATAAAATTTTCTGCTATACATTCCACATGTCTCTCAAGATTTCCTTCAGAGCAACCAAGGTAGAGAATAGATAAATTGGCATTGCCTGCAAAACATATTTTACCAAGACCATTCTGCTCATGAAGTTGAGTGATCTCAATGTCCAATTGGTCAGATGCTTTTTCATGCTATCTAGCAGATCCATCTAGGATCCCTTTTTATCCATTAAGTCAACCAAGGGGGTTCCTAGATATTTGGATAGAAGGTAGCTCTCTTGGAAACCCAAGATGCGATAAAGATCCGAGTGTTAAAGAAAAAGACCTGATTTTTCTGGTCATTGATTTCTAAGACCGAAGCTTTGCCAAAGTTGGTTAGGCATGCCTTGATCATTTTGGCTTCTTGAAGCAAAGGGTAGTCCATCAAGATAATGTCATCCACAAACTATTGATGAGTTTGTTTATCTGCCCTTGGGTGAACTCTGATCCCTCTTAAATAATTGTTGTACTGCATTGTTATAATTGAATAACCTAAGCCTCCTACCATAAGGATGAACAGGAAAGAGGATAAAGGGTTTCCCTGTCTTATACCCCTCAATGGTTTGATTAGACCCAGCAGCACCCCGTTTACAAGAATGGAGAAAAAATCCAAGGAAACTAGAATCATTACCCATTCAATCCAATAGTAATAAAATCCAAAGGATGTTAGCATTTTCCTCATAAATTACCATTTGAGTTTGTCATAGGCTTTAGCAATGTCAAGCTTCACCATCATTCCAGGGATTTTCTTAGTTCTTACTGAATGTAGCACTTCATGGATCATAATAATGTCATTTGTTATCTTGTGGCCTTCAACAAACCATAATTATTCTGGAGAGATCAAGGAAGGTAGGAGGGGTTTGAGTCTATTCACAATGACCTTGGTTATGATATTATAGATTATGTTACACATGCTTATGGGTCTAAATTTGTCTGGATAATCTGCCCCTTCAGATTTTGGGATAAGAGTGAGTAAAGTTGCATTGAAGCCTGGAAAAATACTCCTTGATTCCCGAGAGTCCTCCACTATCTACCAAACCTCCTGCTTAATTATATCCTAGAAATCATGGAAAAATTTCACCGTGAATCCATCTAGGACTGGGGCCTTTCCTTTTTCCATTTGGAAGACTGCTTCATCCACCTCAATGAGGGAAATATGCTTCATTAGCATCTCATTTTTTTCTTGGGTAATGAGATAAGGGATTTGATGTGTTATTTTATCAACACCCCTACTTCGATCCTATCTCGGTTTAGTCATTATTTCCTTGAAGTGATGGTTTAAGGTTGCTTCAGTTTCTTCCCTCGTTTCCCCCATTTGCCCACTAGATTTTTTTATTGAGAGGATTTTGTTATGCGATCTTTCCTGGATAACTTATCTCTGGAATAATTTTGTGTTTCATTCCCCCCCCCACCTTGATCCATTTGATTCTTGATTTTTAACGCCAAAGGATTTCTTCTTGTCTTTCCCTCTCCTCAATTTTTGTGCAAAGACTAGTCTCCTCCATCTGTAGATCAATTATGTAGACGTTATTCATCCCTAAGGTTTGAATCTTCAACAACATGGTTTCTAGGATTTTCTTATCAACAAATATGTTTCCTAACTCCTCCTTGTTCCATTTCTTTACTCACTCTTTTATTCTTTTTAATTTTTGCTGGAACGTGTACATGCTCTGACCTACCCCTTTACTTAGTTCATCCCACCACGTCATGACCTTTTTCTCTAAAATTCGAGTGTCCTAGCCAAAATTGTTCAAACATTAAGGGTTTTTTGAATTGCGATCCCAGCCCACTCCACCATAATTCCACTTTCCAGTGGTCTGACCCTGCCCCCGGGAGAATTGTTGAGTGGATTTCATTACCTGAATCCATGATCATTTCTTAAACAAGGAATCCATCCAGGAAGGAAGTTATGTGTATGTCTCCCTTCCTTTTCTTGTTCCAGGTAAACCCCCCTTTCCTTGTGGTAATGTCTACTTATATTAACTCTTCAATGGTGTCTCTAAAAATCTCACATTCTTCTTCCAACTGACGCCTCCCTCCTTTCTTCTCATCCAATGAGGTTATGAGATTGAAATCTCGCCCTAGAATCCAATGTCTTCCTTTAGTCCCTTCATGAATGTTTCAAAGGGTATTGATAAAACTTCTTTTTTCACCTGGGTTGTGAGGCCCATAAACATTGGTAAGAACTCCCTCTACCGAGAAACCACTTACCTTGAACTCTGCAAAGATGAAGCATTTGTTACCATTGAAACCCGACAAGTTCACTCCGTTGGGGTCCCATAAGATTCTAAGGCCCCCCGCATAACCTCTTATGTCTATACCTATTCCTTCACTTCCTTTCCATATTTTCTTACTGATTTTCTGAAGCTGACTCGGTGGGAAATTAGTTTCTTGAAGAAACAAGATGATTGAATTTGTCCTCTTAATCTTCTTTCTTATTTTTTTTGTTTTTCAGGGACTGTTTAACCCCTGTATTCCAAGTTATTATCTTCATTAAAACAACTTACAATCCTAGAGTTGCCTTAATAGTAGGGTACTGGCCTAATTCTACAAGTCATCGTCCTGCTTTTGCTACTCTATATTTTTTCTATTTCCTCCTTCTCTTCTTACTTGCATCCCTATGCTTCTGCTTATTCTCCTTCTGAGATCATGTGCTAACTCCCAATTGATTTGTCTCCCTTTCCTTGATGACGACCTCATTTAACAATATCACTCGCTCTTGCGGGACATATCCTTTTGCAACATCGACACGGGCTTGTTCAATTCCCTCCAGATCCAGATCTCCTATGTCCATGTCCTCTAGCTCATCCTTAGTTTCTCGAGCAAAAGCGTCATGGGATATTCCTTCAGTGGTATCTTCCAGGACATTGGCAGGGACATCCTTTGTGTCCAGATGGTGATTCTCCCCTGCTATTTTTATTGATGTTGAACATGCATTTCCTCTGGTTGGTCTTTAAGGGCACCAAATTTATTGGATACTAGAATTTTTTTGCTCACCTCTTGGTTGTCCTACTTTCTCCCTCCTCTGTTGTGCAAGGAAACCCTTGTGAACCATTGGTCATTCTTTTACTCCTCCTTCCTAAGTGTTGATTTTGGAGTATTCATAGGGGATTCCTAAATAGGTGACCATATTCAAGACATCTATGGCACCAAAACAATATATGTTCATAGTCGAGGGTTTGCATCCAATATTCATCTTCCCATGACATTTTAATGGCTTCCACTAGATCTGTGGTGAGATCTATGTAGACGCAGATCCTCGCATATTTCATATATATTTGGGCCCTTGTTTGTTCTGAGATCCTAATAAATTTCTCCAAGGTATTCCTCAAATATTCCAGGATTTTTGGATCCCATTATTCACATGGTAAGGAATACAGCCTAATCTAGACCAGTGCCACTTTCATGTCTTCCTTATCTACGAAAAAAAAAAATTTCCAGGGTCTCAAGAATAATCCTGTCGAATAAAAGAAGTAAGGGTCGTCGTCCAGGATTATGTTTCTATCTTCCAAGTTAATAAAAGATACGGTAAAGAAACCCTTGGATCGCAAATGGAGATCATAATGCCCCTTAGGTTTCCAACAATATTTTGTCCTCCAGACTAGGGCTTTCTCCGAAGGTTGCATTCCCACAAATTTCTTGATGAGCCCATGATCATGCATATACTAAATTTTATCTCTGAGTTTGGTAGATCTGATCTACATAGAAGGTATTAGGGCCTCTTTGGGCATACACTGACCGGTTTTCTGCTTTATCAATTGTCCTTTCACATTTTGATCTTGATATAGTGAGATCGAAATGTCCCCGATCTATAACTCGGTTGAGGTCATCACTGGGGAAGCCTATGTTCCTCCCCTTGTTCCCACCTTCATGCTTCCGTCAGTCCTCCCGCCTTTGTCGCTCTCTGAAAGTACTTCTGCCTCCTCCCTACTAATTGAGCATAATGTATTTTTTTATTCTTCCTCTTATACTCTTCTTTCTTTGTTGGAAACTTTTTGGAAATGTGTTCTATCTTATCACAATGGTAGCATTGATAAGAGGAGAAATCTTATGCTTGTAATCTCCCTCTTTATTCTTTTGAAACTTCCTAGGAGGATAATACCCCGTATGAGTTTCCTTCTTGAAATGATGTTTTATTTTTCTTCTTCTGGTATGAGTAGCTAGAGCATGGTCATTATCTCTAATTAGTGCTTCTTAGTTAGCTACTCTAGCTTCCTCTTGAACACATTCTTCCCATAGGACATAAAATTTTAGTCTCTCCTTCCTTGCATAGATTGTCTGGATGAAGGAATCCCACGGTCTAGTAAGACCATTGAGAGAGGTCATTACTAGTTGAATTTCATCAATCTTGTCTTCAATTGCTTTTAGTTGTTCTTTGAATTGAGAGACCCTTGTGAAGTATTCGTGGATAAATTAACCGTTTATCATATTTGTGATTTTGAGTTGGGGTCTCAATTTCATCTTTCGATTGATGTTTCTTCCTTCATACATTCCTGATAGGGCATCAAACGTCTCCTTTGGTGTATCCTTAGAGGATACTTGAGGAATCAAGTGATCCTTAATATAATCTGCTAAGATCCTCTTGGCTCTAATCATGTCTTTCTTATACTTTTCCTTTGCTTCATGTTCTTTGGGCTCCGAAACAAATTTCTTGATAAAATTTGCAAGATCATTCTCTTATAGAATGAGTTATATTTTGTATTTTCAAGCATGTAAGTTTTATACTCCTACCAACTTGTCATCAAGCTAATGCTTGGAGACATCTTGTCTCGGAGATCAAAGAATGAAAAAAATGAAATTTATCATAAATGAAAACTGTACTCACCAAAATATGCCCTTAACTGAGGTGAGTGTGATGGTACAGTCAATTTCTGAAGAATCCAAATTCTAACCCTTGAAACTGGACTTGCAAGATTTTGGACTGCAGTTTTTGGTTCTGTTTTTGGTTTTATGGTTCCAAGCCAAACTAGGGCTTGACTTTATGAAGGATCTGCCTACTAAAAAACTTCGATCTTGGTGCCAAAAGATGCACCTAGGATGGGTGTACTTCCCTATGTCACTTGTACTCAAAAAATCCACTTTACTAGAAAACCCTAATTTTCTTGTCTAGAGAAGGAGAGAGAGAGAGATTTACCTCATGAAATCTGCTCTTTTCATAACAGATATGATACCATGTTAAATTGTTTATGATTCCATATCTTAATTCCTAACTTGATAAGCATTTAATACATCTTCACAATAACAACATAAAGAGGATCACCGAAAGAAACACAATCACAAGGTACACAACAATTTACCCTGGGAAACCCTAAAGGGAAAAACCCAACAAAAACTTCCTCAATATAGATTACCATAATGAAATGAACAAAGAACAAGGTCTCATAGAGAGAGAGAGAGAGAGAGACCAAACCCTAAGCATAAGAGCCAAAACACCAAAGAGACTAGTCCTCCTCCTTCCATGTCCCTCCTTCTTTCTCTCTCGTGTGCAATACAAGTGTGTGTGTGAGTGTGTATGAATGAGGGAGGGTGCCTCCCTATTTATACTAGTTTCCCAACTGGCATTTTCCCTAATTAGGACGACTTTTCTAACTCACAAAGCCGACATACCTAGGAGAAATCACAATAAAAATTATATTATTCTTTTAGGGGTACTAATGACTCAACTTGCAATAAAGGGTTTACCTCATGACTTTTACCCTTTTACAACAGTGACATCTCTTGAAGGAGGAATAATAATAATGTAAAGTACAAGTAGAATATTCTTCGAAGTTACATTATTTCAATAGTTTAAAGTGTGATTGAAACTTAAATAATTAAACTTGCACTGAAGCTCCCTAATCCTGAGCATCCAATGATCCAGAATGGCCACCTGTAGATTTGAATTCTTTTTTTCCAATCAATGATCGCTCTTGAATCACCTGTAACCTAGAGGGATAAAATCCATTTATATTGAGCAACTAAAAGCACTCCCTAAAGATCCATAAGCTTTGCTCCTATATTTGTGTCATCGCCACATCCCATCCACATAAAGAACCTCTGGTTATCATCGACTCTAATAACCATTCCAGATCCATGGTGCCCCAAGTACAAAGCCCCATCAAAGAACCCAATGGGTACATTCCCAGAGAAAAATAGGGCACAAATTATCTTAGGTACTTTAACTCCGGGGTTCCTTTGGACCTATATGAACATCCCAACAACACTAGCACCAACCCTAAAGGTATTAAATTGTACATCCTAAAACAAAACCAAATTCTCATGCCTCCAAACCCCCCAAATAAAGAACATGGGAAAATTTAAATAGATAACGCCATTTAAAAACCAGAATTCTATACTCTCTTCAAAAGAGCCATGAGTCCAACTGAAAGATATATTTAGACTCCTGGCTACTTCTATCCAAACTTGATGAGAAATAGAACAATAAACAAGAAGGTGATCCACATACTCATCTCCACTTTTGCAAAGGGGACAACAATTAGGTCCAAAACCTCCTCTTTTACAAAAACATATCCCAATTATGATATTATTCTCCAATGCTAGCCAACATAAGCATTTTAGTTTCATTGGAGCTTTCCACTTCCATAATTGTTTATACCACCATTTATTATGTGGTTTCAAACAAGAAAAAGAGATAGCATCATAAGCCAACTTCGTGCTTACCTAACCTATTGATTCATTCCAACACCAGGAAATTTCATCATCCAACCTTGAGAGCCTAATTCAACAATGGATTAATATTTTAATATATTGGTCCCATTCAACTATAAAGTCTCATACTATCCCTATATCCTTAACTAGTAATCAGAACTGATTTTCTAAAGGCCTAGGATCAAGCCTCTTCACTTGGTTATAAAAATAAAAAATAAAGACCCATGTTCTTCAAATCCTAAACAGTGTCATCCAAAAGCTTGTAAGCCCCATCTCCGCCTATAAAAGGATCCACCCCCAACTTCAATTGGCATCCATTCCCCACTTTCCATGCAAGCCGGGATCCCAAAATAGGGAAAGTGGTAGTCAAACTACTCCACAGTTTGATTCCAACTATCCCTTTTTGTTTGAATCCCTTCTTGATCCAAACAATCATTGGTTTGTTTTTAAATAAATTATCATGTATAATTTCATTCCACAACCCTTTCCCAAACAATTCTCTCCAAAGGATTTTTACATCCAAGGCTTGGCCAAACCAGAAGATGTTTTTTAATCCCTAGTCCTTGAACTTTTTCGGCAAGATATCTTATCCCATCTAGTTAGGCACAACCCTTCCTTGTTTTCATTACATAACCACAAGAAAATGATCACTTTTTTATTGATCTTATTGAGAATTCCCTTAGGAATATTGGCCAAGGACAACCAATACACAAGGATTTTCTCTAAAAATGATTCAAGTGAAATCAACCCCCCCGAAGATAGCCATCTAAAGAACCAATTATCCACTTTATTTTCGATCTTCTTAACAAGCCAGGACTAGCCTTCTTTCAAATAATTATTAGGCTTCAAGAAGTATCATGGACACTTAATACCAGAATCATTGGATTCAATAGGATAAGGAAGGATACCCTGAACCTAATCCATAACTGTCTCATCAACCTCATACCAAATAAAGCTAGATTTCTTTAGACTAATATCCATTCTCGAAGCTTCACAAAATAACTTAATAATTACCTAGTAACCTCTCTGTTTTTCCATAGTCCCATTTCCAAATAGAAGCACATCATCTACAAACAATAAATGTGCGATGTGGTGATTGGATGACATTCCTGCACCTCTAATTCATGCTTCCCTCTTTGCCTAATCTATTAACCTGCTCAACCATTCCATAATCAATAGGAAAAGTAAGGGAGACAAGGGGCATCCCCGTTTAAGACCCCTATAGATTTTTAAAAACTCTGAAGGTGATACATTTATGATGACAACAAAATTTGCAAAATTTACACAACCCGTGATTTAGTCTATCACTTCTATGGTTAAACAAATATGAAGGAGAATTAACCTTAAAAGAGTCCAACCAACTTTTTCATATGATTTGACCAAGTCCATTTTCAAGATCAAAGCTCCCAAGTTATTTACCTTACTTGAATGAAAACTCTCTTGTGATACACCATTGGCATCAAAAATTTGTCCATTGTTTGAGAACCCAAATTTCTCTTTTGACAAACATTATGTTAGTCTTGGCTTTATTCTATTGGAAATCAGTTTTTCTATGACCTTTTATATCAAGTTGCAGAGATATACGGGTCTATAGTCATTAAAAGAAGTTGGAGTGGCACTTTCTAGAATTAGTACAATGATTGTTGCATTAATATGTCCAAAAATATATCATATTGCTCTTAAATATTCCACCAACTTCTGCAAATAGAATCCAAGAATGTCAAAGAACTCCAAGAAAAAATCCATTGTCCAGCCATCAGGACATGGACTCTTAGATTTAGCCATATTCTTCAAAATATCTTCAATTTCTTTAGGGGCTATAACCCCCCCCCCCACTCTGCCCATCTGAGACAGAAAAAAATCTATGCAAAAACTAGATGACTTTCAACTATGAACCAATATTATTTACTTCCTAATTATAAAATAAACAACCAAAGTGTGCGATTGTTGCATCCTCCAACCCCTTTTGAGAAGACACTTTATGCCTATGTTGATCCATTTAATCCCTGACAACATTATAATTCCTTCTCTTTTCGGCATATTTGTGGAAAAATTTAGTATTCAGACCCCCTTGAGAGAGCCATATAGCCATTCTTTTAAGCCTCCAACTTTCCTCCTCTATCCTCAATATCCGCTAATGTTATCCTCTAGAATGGCCAACTGGTCTTTAACTTGCTCAGAAAGAATCTGTGTACAATTCTTACTATAGATGGAATGTATTTCTTCCTCAATCTTCACAAGATCCTACTTTAAAGTAGTTTTTTTATTCTTCTCCCGCTAAATCATTGTTGATTTAATCTTCCGCAATTTAAGAGTTAGTTGCTGCATCATAGTACTCACCATGACTTACTTCAATTCCTCCCACTTTTCCCGACTAACAATGAGAAATCTTCATCTTCATTCCAGATATGGTTAAATTTAAATGGATTTTTAACCCTAATAGAATCAACTTTGAATTTAAGACAGATAGGCATATGGTCAAAGATATTATTAACATTAACAACCCAAGATTTAAAAGGATACACCGCATCAATTAACCCCTCCTCCATTAAAAATGTCTCTAAATGCTTAGCCACTACTGCATCTCTCGATCTCTCATTCCTCCATGTAGGGACCAAAGGAAGAGGATCAACATCAATGAGATTTGCAACTTGAAAAATGTGCTTAAACCACCCCGACAAAGGATCCAAGCAAGGATGTGAATCCCAAGGGACCAAAGGAAGAGGATCAACATCAATGAGATTTGCAACTTGAAAAATGTGCTTAAACCACCCCGACAAAGGGTCCAAGCAAGGATGTGAATCCCAAAATTATCTAGTTGAAGTAGTCAGGCTAATGTCACCCCGAAGTATTAGAGAGGACTCATTTAGTATACCATAGTCATCCACTTCCCACCAAAAATCCAGCCTTCCATCATAAGGCCTATAACAGTTTACAATATTCAAGGACTAATCCAAATCCCAGATATGGCCCACCAAAAGAATGCATGCATAGGACATGAATGGTCTGAGATTATCATTTAGAGGGTTCCAAGTTGAGAGCAAACCCCTCCCCTCTGATTTCCCATCTGCATCCACAAAGAAACATTCCCAAACAAGAAGGATTCTTATAAAGACTTACCTTTCCTTTGAACCAGACACCATCATCTCTTGAATTAGAAGAATACCAAGAGAGACCACTTCCATAATCTCTTAAGGGCATTAAAATTTGGAGAGCCCCCAACTCCCTAGACATTAAAGGACATAAGGATCATTATGTCATAAGTGCAGAGGCCTTCTCCACTTTGAGGGGCATGTATTCATTAATTAAAGCTTCCACATATTGTGTATCAAAAGAACAACCTTATAAAGATGACAAAGAGCTAAAGGTAGACTTAGTTGAGATTGAAGACTCAATCCCCCCTACACCAAACTAGGCTTAGTCTTTTTCCCTTTCCCGATAGGTTTTTTTCTCACCGTCACATTTGGATTGAGAGTTGAAACACTAGAGAGACTACCTTATACTTAAGCTTTCTATACACTGGGAGGGCATGTTGCTGAAGAGTGTCCTTATAAGATGAGACAATAGAGGTGAGAGCTTAAAAAATTTGAATGTCTAAAAATCATCGCTACTAAAAGCTTCTGAAGGTTTCACCTTCGAGCTATTTGATAAAAGAGTGTTACCACATGAGAACTTTGGAAATGCCTCACGCGACAGTCGAATTAAAAGGTCACTTCCCTTATCTCCAACACCCAAGGTGTCTTGAGGAATACTAGTAAATGCATCTGAATTGTTTATACACCATTTAAATGTTAACATCAATATAATTTAAGGAAATTTTAATTCGTAACCTAAACATAATTATTTTTAATTAACATAATTTTAATAACTTTATTTAATTTATACACAATTAATAAATTGATTAAAAATAATCATATCAACTCTTAAATTCCAAATCCAAATACTATAATACAATCTCTTCTAGTAACATTTAAACTGTAACACCAATGTAAGAAACCTTTAATCTTAACACATTAATTAATATATCTAAACATTGACTACAAATAGTTATACATTAACTCTTAAACACCAAAACCAAATTCTCATAACATATAAATGTTAACATCAATGTAATTTAAATATCCTCTAATTTGGACTTTTTAATTATCATATGTAAACAAATTAATAATTTTATATAGAAAATAAAATTTTAAAATTCATTAACCATTATCAAAATCATCACTTTTTTTTAGGTTCCGTAGTAACCTAATAATAATTACACAAACGCCATGGTGCGCGCTATCCTTCTGTCGTGTTTCTTAGGGCTCGAAGGGAAGGCCAACCCCACCATAGATAAACGAGCAACGAAATATCTAGAGGTGCCTCTTAGGAGGGCCCATAAGAAGGAAACTGGGCATTGGAATGGGCAAATCCGAGGATTACATAGCCGTAGGCTAAATTTATTAAGATGGCGCACCCCTCCTTCTTACCGAGACTTTGCATCTCGTTAGTGAATTCAAGACTTGTAATCCTCATTGGGCTAAAATTAGCTAGACGTTAACTTCTAAATACCGATTCCAAATACCAGTCTGCAATCTATTTATTCATTTAACATTTAAACTTTATCACCAATATAATTTAAGGAACTTTTAATTTTAACTTTTGAATCTATATATATTTTTAAAAAGATTCATGAAAGTTAGAGTAATTAGTAATAAGTAATCGTAATCAAAAGTTGTAAATGGAAAGTCTATTATTCAAATCTTCCTTTAAATATTTATAAACAAAAAAATAGACTAAAAATAATTATACTACCAACTTCATATATTATCATTCAATATATTTATTCATATACCACTGTTATACAGAATAAGATAACCTTGAAACCTAGGGTCTGGGGTTACCAACTTACTATTAGACTTGCAGACAATCAGCTTTTACAAAAAATGAAATGAGAATAGGAAGAGAGTTTGGCTTACCTGGTTTATGACGGTTGATCCAAGTTTGATCTTCTCTCACTTCAATCTTCTCCAAAGTTTCTAGGGATGCTTCTCTTCACCTGCAAAGAGCCAATTCTTCAAGCAATATTACACACACACACACACACACACACATATATATATATATATATATTAGAGGTTAGATGAAATGCATACTAATATCATAATTGAAAACATTCATTAATCAATATACATGAGACAAGCACAATACTAGATTGGAAGAAGAATTCTCTTTATTAGCAAACAATGAATAGGTAAGAATACAACCCAGCTTCTGACATAAGGACTCCTCTGCAACCGAGGACTCTGAGTTCTGTTGCTCCAAGACTCTAAAGGTATACCACCAACATAACTTTGCTCTTCTAGAATTCATTCCTTAGCCCCATCCCAAGGCCTCTATTTATACATTGGGAAATAGAGTGGTTTCGAAGGTTAGGATGGTTGAGACAGTTGGGATAGTTATGTATTAAGGCCCAACTAATCTCATCTAATCAAGATTTATATTTTTTAATGTCGAATTAAGGTACACGCGAGTGTTTGTATAAGCAAGATGGGTATGACACGCTTGTTGCTCAAAGGGAACTCGCGTACGCAATGTACACACGGTTTGCAATGCACATAGTCGCATGTGACACGTGAGTTGCAATGCACATAGTCGCGTGTGCAACCCAAAACTTAGAATAAAAATATATCAGGCTGGTCTGGAGATCATGCATCAAAGGTCATGCACATCTATAGTGTTTTGGCCACTTCAATCCTAATTGTCCTTTTGTGTACCGACATAATGGATGTCAGCACTTGGATGGAGAAGTGCCATTTTGGCTGATAACAACTACTTATTTAAATGTCATTCCCTAGTTACAACTAGGACGTGACAAAACGTTGAAGGCAAAGGTACTCACAAACAAATCACAGCAATTCTTTAAGAAATTAGTTCTTTAAGGTGTCTGAGGTATAATGGTTCTCATTGGCATACCGTGCACAACACAATGCACAAGCAATTAACAACGCAAGACTCACATAGATGTGCACCATATTGGAGAGACAAGGCTTAAGATCTTTATACCAATACAACTACTTTCTCAAATTCTTGCTCTGAATGTTTAACCTCAGTCGTGTCGTGTCTTGTTGAAAATCATAATAACTAGCATACCCCCAAAGCGAGGGAAATAAAACGTAGAAAAGAACTTCGATATGTTGAAAAATAAAAGTAACTTGTGTGTATGTAGATAATATATGTGTTGAAAGAAAGTTTAGTGAACCTATGGAGGGTATAGTATACGACGAAATTTAAATGAAAAATCTAGTGCAAATACTAATAAACATTAAACAAAAACCTGTGTAATTGATGGCAAGTAAAATAAAAATGTATATTAATTTGTCATACGAGAAAGTATACATATATAATATAATTAGAGTTACAAGTTTGACTCTAACTATATTGGCAATCAACATTTGTATTTTCATTTGGTAGGGGGAGTGCACAGATTGATGGATGCAACTTTAAGAGTGAAATATGCGATAGATCTTGCAATAGGAATACCCAATGCCTAGAGCATGTATTTGTTATGATTGTTTGCAAGAATGTTTGTTTCAAAGCAATGGATTGATGTGTCAAAGTTTGAACTCTCCTCCATTGACAAGAATCTATTAGTCCTAGACCATAGGAGGCTCCAATCTTCCAAGATTGGTGTAGCATTGTGGATGTTTGTAAATAGATCCCGAAAACAAAGTTGGGTAGCATCAATGCCCCTTTGATGAAAGAATGTTTCCAAAATGATTACAGTAGTAAAGTATGTCCACAAACACTTACCTAGGGTTGCTCTTGCATATAGAGGTGTGTCCATCACAAGTGGGAGTTAGCCCAAATCACTGACAATAATTATTAAACAATTACCTAATGAGCAATTGTTTTGTTCTTGAAAGCACTCATACAGGTGACTCTCAATATACACAAACAATTTAGGTCCTATGAAGCTCATCTCATCAAAGATAATGTATTTAGTGCGTTTCATCTCTTCTTGGAATACCAATAGAGCCTATCCCTGTGAAGACTTCATGTCCTTTATAGGAATCCAAAGCCCTGCATGTATAGTGGTTGCATGTATGTTAAACATTGCAACTCCAGTAGGGGTGAGTATCAATAGTGGGCTATCGCTAGAGGTTGCATGAGAAGATAGCGCTTTTCTATGGTGTTTATAAAGTAGGACCTATGTATGTAGTTCCTTCGATGATCATCCTCAATTTCTTTTTAGTTCCTTGAACATGCTAATGTTGTAGGACTATTTCAAAGGCAAGTTATTGATTATGATATAATGCATTTGTGCAAGTAGGTAGAGGAGTGTTATCTTGTATTACTTCCCCACTCCTTCGGATGTTCCCTCTGCTTTTGAATTATATTTGGCTATGTATTTCAAGACAACATAATGTGAGAGAAATAGTTGGAAAACAACATTTGCTTTCCATGTTTGAAGTATGCTAGGATTATGGATGTTCAAACAAGCATCAATGTGTGCAAGGTGATATTTTTTTGACCCTTTTCATCAATTTAGAGTGATGGTTTATGTTGTACATTACAGGGGAATTTATATATGCATTCACATGGACTCCTTTTCTGTGTAAACATGAATTTTTTAGTGTACTTTGTATGTCTTTGTACTCAATTTAAGAGATATTCATAGTCCTGAAGTGGGTTGGATGAAAGTATATATTTTGTATCTAGAAAGCAAGGGTAATCCTTAATGGATTGATGCATATGATTCATATTATGGTTGCAAATTTGATTTTGACATTCTATCAACAAAGAGTAGGTCAATAACCCTCCAAATCTTGATATTATATAAAGGAAATTTGAACAATTGGTATTGTATCAATGCAAACTGAAAAAGTAACTCTGAAGATTTTAAGCTTTTCCCTCTTTGAAAAGAAATTACTCATAAATTTGTATAATAATGTGACTAAACATTAAATGACAAGAGTGTAGGAAACGAACACGCATGCTATGCAATATCAACCAAATTTAGATAGTAATAGAACTCCATTACTCCAAATTCATCCTTAGTATTTATTTGTATTTGGATTTGGGGAAAAACATTGCTATTTGAGCTCTCTTTTACATGTCATTGTAGAAGAAAAAAATTAAGAGCCCATCAAACTCACCAAACAACATTATGGCCTGAATTTATAATCATCACAGAGCAACTGGACCATTACCTACTTTCTACTTCTCCATTGTGGAGATCTACCTAGTGACGATTGGCTAGAGATTGAGAGGTCACAAAGGAGACACACTTCCCTTCCCTTAGACAACTACAAAGGCCCCATTTCATATTCATTATAACAAGGTGCATTTTTTGTACTATTCTTTGTAAAGATAATGAAATCCATTCTTTGATTCCTTATATGTTGTCTTGATGACCTCTATGTGTATTGCATTTTGAAGAATGTTGATAGTTTGTTTAGATTAGTTTTGTTTTTTCCCTATTGAATCTGCTAGGAAGGATTGCACATAAAGTTCTAAACATGTTTATGTGTAACAATGCATATAATTCTTAAGTAAAACATAAAGTAAAAAAAGGCATTCACACACAATACACATAAATTTACCTTGTAAATCTAGAAGGGAAAAACCAACTTAACGTGGAACTTCATCGCTCTCTTTGTTTCTTTTTATTATATTAATTCAACCATTTACAATACAATATATAAGTATTCACCAACCTATGAAACCCTAATTCCCAAACTGGAATAAGATTACAATTGGTTGGAAAACATTGGTTGAAAAACAACAACAAAAATGGAGCAAAATCATCTAAAAAAATATATCAGGGGCTTTGCTCATGAACCCTTATCGGAAGTGGGTAGTCACGCAGAGAATATAACACATACCCAAGATGCACAAATCCTTAGTCAATGACTTTGACACATGTGGGTAAGAAATCACACCATACATGTAAACATAGGTTAATGCATTGATATTTAAGGAGAAATAATATAAGTTGAAGAGTGAAGAGAAACAATAGGACATACTAAGATCTCTTTTGTGGTTTTTTTCCATCCTAGTAGAAATTAATACTCTCTCTCCCATGTTGCGATACATTCATAGAATTGTAATCAACATTTGGAGATAGTAGGATTCAAACCCATGTGAATGTGTGGTTATTCAATGATTTGGTAGTAGGTAGAGATGGGTGAATGCACTTATTTTTAAAAAACATTATATAGCTAAAGAGTGAGCAAGAAAAATGGACTAACTCCGAAGTGTGTTCCTCGCAAGTATTTTCTTATTAATGATTACATATGAAATTCAGATCATCATATTTGTTAATACTAAGGGAAATCTCTAATTGGACCATCCTTTCTGGCATTGGAGCACTTGTTGAGTGGAAGGATATTAGGGAACATGTATAAGGGAAGTGAAACTTTCAACTTGGTGTTATGATTAGCAATCAAGGAAAGCTCTCTAGTGCATTTTGAAGTCGTACAAGTTGGGATGGGGGTGAAATAGAGCCTATAGTCCATTCGTCTCCATCATGGTCTCATACCATGACTTAAGTGAAATCTATAATTAATTCTTTTAGTTAAACAATGAATTGTTCATTTATAACCAATGTAGTGGATTAACACTATGACAAAGATAAGAGCTATCTATATTAATTCTCTTTATGTTTATGTTCTTTATTTTATTATAAAGAATAAATAATCATTTTAATTCTCACTTAAACCAATTTGTTATATTAAACATATTTTTGAGTCCCTTGATGATAAAGGAAACCAAACTTCAAAAGGAATCAACATCTTCCCTCGCATACTAATGATGTATATTGAATGGATTAAGATAAATATGTTTGTTGTTATGATCACTAACAAATGAGACAAGTACATTATTATTATTACATTGAAGAAATTGGTTCATAGACATTGCTAATAAACACGTAAGTGTTATTGTCGTGTAATAAACCTTATATTTTTGTTAAACAATATTATAGGCTTATATATTTTTAATTTTTTTTTTTTAATACGTTGTTTTATATATATTTTTAAATCATATTACTTTAAACCAATTTCCATACGAAAAAATTATATTAAATCCCAATTCCTTGTATTTTAAAATAGGCCAAAGGGGGTATATTTGATATATTTCCCAAGCTTTGGGGTATGCCACTATTAACGGGTTTCAACTGCATATTGGAAGATTGTAGCGTATTTACCATTAAAATTATTAAACCTTCCAACTACTTACTTGCTGCATACAACTGGTATATAACCATGGACAATAATATGTTTCTGGATAGTTCAATTTTGTCTGTGAGATATCCCAGAGAGCAAGATGGAATTTATTTGAACTTCTACATACAGAACGGAGAGATTACAAATTGGTTCAGCCTTCAAATTGCCTTAGAGAATAGATATAAGCATAAAAAAGTATTGCTTGAATACCTGGTAACTGCTTTCGCATAATAATGCAGACTTGAGTACATGCAGATTTCAATAATGCAAACTAAGTACATGCACATTTCAGTGATGACAGGGGGCGACTCCTCATAGGTCATCGACAGACGACGAAGTGGCAAGAGGAACCAACCCCCTAAATAATGCCTTCGCCCTAATAATGTCCAAACCAAATTAATCATCCAACGTAAAGAGTTTAGGAATGGTCTCATAAATCGTTTATCACGAGTCGGCTACTGTCGATCATTGAAAAATTGAATAACCAATCACTCATATAGCCTTTGTTTTTGTTTTGAAAGTATTTTTCTAGTATCTTCTTTGCAATATATAAACTAGTTGGAATCTGGACTTCAATATAAATATCTAGCTTAATACAATTAGCTGACTATTTCATCAATATTTTTATAGGGTTAACATTTTTTTTTTTTTGGACCAAAACTGTTGGATAGATTAATAGAGATCCGGAAAATCAGCTTCCGAAGGCTGTGTTACACTGGGAAATTCCCTGAGCAAAACAGAGTGCTCTGTCATGAGCAGCAGAGTCCATAGATGATCAGAATTAATACAAAATGGAATCTAGCTGTTACAATGGCTTACCCAAACGGTTACAAAAGAGCTTAACGGCCGATAGTGCAAAGGAACAGAGGAAAAATGACAGTAGTAAAGAGGTTTACGGTAGCTAATCGAAGAGGAGGTAGCAGACTCAATTGCAATGGAGTGAACTTCAGAGATGATTTGGGTTTTTTGATGTCCATCTTGGAGATCACGGACTTCACTTGAACAGCGAACAAGCCTGACTATTGTCCAAAGGACCACAAGAAGGAATCTGGAAACATGATCACAGGAATAGCAATTGCAGAGATCGCCTAGGACGCAATCAGACTTGGAAAAGTCACGGGATGTTGCAGGAAGATTCATTACCGTTGATTGAGATGATGCTCCTGCTCAGGAGTGAGGCATGATTGGCTTCTAGATCAGCTTGCTTGTTAAGATGGCGCAGCACGTGATAGTAGCTTATGGATTGAAACTTGCCAGCTAAAGTTTGAATTTTCTGGGCGATCCTGTTCATGTGGATGCTTGGGGGACGAGGCTTCGATTGCATGGCCTGAATCACCAATTTGGAGTCCCCAAAGACTGAGATATTTCGAATGTTTAGACTTAATGCTTGCCGGAGTCCCTGCCACAGAGCATGGAATTCAACAAAATTATTAGTCTCCACTCCTAGCCCCCAAGCAAAGGAGGATTGAATGGATCCTGAGGGAATGAGGATCACTCCTCCCCCACCCGAAGGACCTAGGTTTCCCTTAGAGGCACCATCAAAAAACAGACAGTGAACCTACAGCAAGAGTCTCCAATTTAGAAATTCTGCTTCTTCCATTCGTATTTCCCAGTCAGCAAGAGTTGGAGGTATGATAATGGAGACTTTTTTAGCACTAGAGGCGAGTCTTGAAAGCCATGTAGTTTCCCTGTCATCTAGAGGCCTAGCATTCCAGAGAGTAGGCTTGTGGTCCAATGCTTCTCCAAGGAGAGCTTTGGCTCTCATCGTGATCCTTGAAGGAGAGTTCTCCACATCTCTGAACAGACGGTTGTTCCTTTCGAGCCACAGTTTCCAGAAAATAAACTTAGGGAGAAGCATCCAAGCAGATTTGAGGAGGTCTTTTTTGGAGAGATGAAAAGGAGAGTAATCAGCCCATCTGGTAAATAGGTCTGCAGTTAAATACGGTGTAATAAAATTAGGAGGATTCACGGGAAGAGCTTCTTTCCAGACTTCTCTGGAGAAAGGACAGGAGAGCAGAAGATGGTCAATATTTTCTTCATCACTCTTGCACAGGGAGCATCTTGAGGGACCTTCCAGGCCTCTCTTTCTTAGGTTTTCCGCTGTGAGGATACTTCTATGCACAACATTCCAGCAAAACAGATCAACTTTCGGGATGGACAGGGTAAACCAAATGAACTTCCATTGGATCGGGTTAGGATCTGCATGAGGAACTGTCATTAAGGACCGGTAGCCTTCAACCGCTGTGAAACTTCCAATTTTTGTTCCCCAACCTCTCTTATCACAGGTAGCTTGATTTAAGGGGGCTTTGCCTTGCAGAAGCTTAGACAGAAGCATTGCCTCCTCTTCTAGCCCATTGGGAAGGTCACCAAACTTCCAATCTATCCAGTAGCTTTCATTGTCCCAGGCAGAAAGGTCCCAAAGAGTGAAGACATGCTAATCCATTAGCCACTGTTTTATATTCTGAATTTCAGGGTTTTGCCCCAAAGGCTCTTCCCCAAGGATTGAGTCTTCCCAAACTTTTATTTTTTTTCCGTTACCAGGTATCCAATACAATGAAGATTTGAAATGAACCAGGGCTTTGAAACAGAGCTTATAGATTGGAGAGCCCTTTTTGCTGGGAGGATTTTTGTCTAGGCAACGAATTCTCTGGCCGGAGAAATATTTTTTCCACAGAACCTTTTTGCTCCAGCTAGATTTCCCGGAGACAAGCTGCCAGAGAAGTTTGATTCCCATAGCTAAATTCTGAGCATGAATACTTCTAACTTGGAGGCCTCCTTCTCTGTAGGGTCTTTGAACTTTGTCCCAACTGACAAGATGGATCTTTTTCAGGTTTCCTTTCCCACCTTCCCACAGGAATTTTTTGAAGAGACTTTCAATCTTGCTAATGACAGAAGAAGGGGCAAGAAGAATAGAAGATTGATAAATAGGGATATTGGACAGAACATATTTCAGCAAAACAAGTTTTCCTGCTAGGGTGAGCCAGCTCGCCCCCCACTTTTGGATCTTAGCTTTTAGTTTTTCAACGATAGGGTTCCAATTCTTTGTTTTGATAGAAGATTTAAAAATTGGGACACCTAGATAAGTGAAGGAGTCCCAGTTCTGCAAGCTTTCCATTTCCAGAACTCTAGAGGTTCTTCCTATTTCTACCACAGAGCAGTTCCAGCAGTGTATTTTGCTTTTTTGCAAGTTGATCTTGCTTCATGAGATCTGAAAATAGATACAAGCTCCTTCTTGAAGTTCTTTGTAGAGTGAACACCAGCTCCTCCCTACAACAGAGTATCAACTGCGAATTGGGCATGATTTATGTCCTTTACATTTTGTGCCATGCGGAGCCCAGGGAGGGAAAGATCCTGCTGACAATTGTTTAGTTGGAAGCTGAACACGGAGGCCTGAATGCCATAAAGGAACGGAGACAAGGGGCAGCCCTGACGCAGCCCTCTTGATGCCTGGAAAAATTTTGTCGGTCTTTCGTTGACCAGAGGGGCTACCCAAGGAGAACAGATGCATCCTTTGATCCAGCCAATGAGCTCAATGGAGAAACCAAATTTCTCCATGACTGCGAAGAGGGAATCATGATTTACTCTGTCAAAAGCATTGGCTAGATCAATTTTCACAACCATGCCTTTCTCTTTTCAGAGGAATCTGGAATGAATAGCCTCTTAAACAAGAATAACATTATCTAGAATTTTCCTTCCCTTTATGAAACCTCCTTGGTTCTCGGGAATGATTCTCGGCAGAATTTTTTTAATCCTGTTGGCAATAATCTTAGTAACCAGCCTGTAACTAGTGTTGCAAAGGGAGATGGGCCGGAACCTTGAAAAATTGGAGGCCCCTACCTCCTTCGGGATCAAGGCCAAGAAAGAGGAGTTTGTGCTCCCACCCAGCTTATGGTGGTTTTGAGAGTTCCTAACCATCTTCAGCAGATCATATTTGATGATATCCCAACAACTGGAGATAAATCTGGCTATGAAACCATCTGGCCCAAGGGCACTGTCAGGTTTCATGTGGGCCAGAGCAGATTTGAGTTCTTTCATAGTAACGGGAGTAGCAAGGGTATTATTGTCAGAGGCTTGAATTACTGAGGGGACCAAAGAGAGGGGGTAAGC
>LPNX010849138.1:573151-619605 GCA_001517045.1 Pseudotsuga menziesii
AAGGCTTTGAGATTTTTGACGCCAATACTCTTCTTCGAATCTGCAGGCTTTATAATAAGCTTTCTGAAGGTTACTTTCTTTCTGGACTATGCTTTTAGTGATAGGGACAGATTCCATGAGAATTTGATGGTTTTCCAAGGCATCTTGGGCATATTTCCTACAAGAGATCGGGGAGGGGTGAGACTTGGCCCAGTTCTTGAGGTCATGCTTTAGCCTTCTAAGTTTTTCTTCCCAAATAAAGGAAGGGTTTCCAGTGACCTTTTTGCTCCAGGAGTTAGAGACAATGTGGTATAAGCCCTCTTGATGGATCCAAAGGGGACTGAACCTGAAGGGGATGGGACCCAAATTTTCCTCAACAGAGAACTCAAGGAGGATTGGTTTATGATCAGAAATATAGTTAGGAAGAATTTTGGACGAAGAATGCAGCCCCAGGTTGAGGAAGGAGGATTGGACTAGAAATCTGTCAAGACGGGCCGCGATGTGCCCTGGCCCTAGCCTTTATTAGTCCAAGTAAAGTTACCACTGGAAGGTTTTATGTCAACTAGATCCCATCCTAAGATGGTGTCTTCAACCCATTCCTGAGAAGGATCACAGACTATGGATCCACCTTTTTTCTCATTTGCAGCCAGTGTGACATTTAGATCTCCAGCAATGATAATGTTTGCTGGACTTTGGAGGCTTAAGAACGATTCAATAGAATCCCAGCAAGCTTTTTTTTCAGCTAACAAGATTGGAACATAGAGGTTAAACATACTCACTTGATGACTTGATTCTTTGTGGATGAGGTTGATGTAGATCCAGTGCGTAGTTTTGTGATCAGAGATTAGCTCATATTTGGAGGAGTCCCAGAAGGTGGCTAGACCTCCTGAGGCTCCCCTGGAGCTGACAGCTTTCCTCGGGCCTTTTTTCCAAAATAAATTTCCTGCATGGAGGGCAGAGCCATCCTCCATTTTTGTCTCCTAGACGAGTAAGATCTCTGGCTTATTGATTCTTACTAGGTCTTTCATTGCTTCAACTTTCTGCGGACTGCCAAGACCTCTACAGTTCCAGGAGATGTACCGCATTATTTACTTTTGGAGGGGACGGCCCCTTTAGAGGGCTGGACTTGCTTGGATCTTGTGTTCACCATAGTTTTAAGAGTTTGATGGGAGCCTTGCAGAATATCTACATAAGACCTTTCCTCCCTTTGCTTTTCATTAGATTTCTGACCCCTTGGCTTCTTGATTGGGGTTGCATACGAACTTCCGGAATCAGTGGATCCTTCATCAGAGTCTCCTCCTGGATCAGAGTCCATGGCTGATGGATCCGCTTCTGCATCACGAGAATCTCCACGGGTAGGAGAGCTTCTAACTAATGGGATTGCAGGTTCTGGCTGGATTTCTCCTGGCTCCAATGAATTAAAACCTTGACTGTCTTGCGTTTCCACTGGGTTTGCAGGTTTAGTGGGCAAGGATTCTTGAATAATAATAACCAGTGATACTTCTAGGGAGCTCGCAGCCGGGGGGTTTGCTCCTTGGGCCGCAGAATCTCGCTGCTGAGCCATCGCTTGAGTCTGGACGGGATCCTTCGGAAGGGCTTTGGGGTCTGACTTCTGAGCGTTGCTAGGAGCTCTTTTTTCGATTGGCTTGCGGGGGGCCTTGCCTTTTTTGACCCTCTGCCAACCTTCATCTTCTTCTGTCGTCTGGGCTTTTGGGCAGTTGCGTTGGAAATGGCCATGTTCATGGCAGAGCCGACACTTAAACGGAAGTTGTTCATAATCAAGTTTCTGGAAATGAGACCATGATCCTACAGAGAGTTTGACGGCTTCTGGGAGTCCCGCCTCCAGATCAACTTCAACGCATATTCTAGCACAGGAGTACTGGCCTTTATGCTCTGCTTTGTCAATGAATTGACCTAGGGCATTTCCTATTTTCTCCAGGGCTTGAAAGTTCCAGCAATGGATTGGTAGATTGGGGAGCCTTACCCAAATCGGTACCTCTTTGGGGACATCCACTGTAGGATCAAAGTCCGGAGTCCACATGTTCAGATAAAGTCCTTGGGAACCCATGAAATAGGGGCCACTTCGGAAGATGAGGTCGCGATCCTCTTTTGAGATGAATTCGAAGACGAAGAATCCTCTGCCAACCGGATAGCAGGTGACACTATTCTTCAAATGGGGCCTCCAATTACGCTGGATCCAATCATCTGTGGTTTTGGGAGAGGGACAAAGCCCCATGAACTGGCCAACCAGACCTCTTTCAGCTAGTGCCAGGGCGATTTTAATGGATTGCTCCTCTGGCAATGCAATTTCTGGAATTGAGTTTAGTTTCTTAACAAATTTTGGGGCCTCTTTGGATGCCAGTTTCTTCCCAGACGGAGCTAACAGCCTACGAAAGGCTTCAACCGCGAATAGAGAGGAGGAGGGAGGGGGATCCCCTCCCCCTGGAGCAGCCATGGCGGTGGCCTAAAGCCAACGAGAAAACCCTAGGAGAGGGCAGCGAGCAGGAATGCCAGCAGAGATCCTATCTCACCATCATCATCTATGCATACATATGATGTTCATGAATAGAAAGTTGTTGCTCTACAAGAATCTCATAATAGGCTTCATTAAGAAATAGAAGATGTGCAGAATGTCGTTGCACGATTGCAGACTGAAAATCAATGTTTGAGGAATGTAGGGTTAACGTTTTGTTGCTGACTTTAGTATTTGTAATAAAACTAAATAATTAATAAAACCTAGTTAGTTAGTTAGTTATTAAGGCTAGTTTGATCAGTCACACCATTTAATGGAAGAAACCGAACTCTATAGCAAGCTCACTTGTTTACAACAAGAAGGAAAAGTGGATGAATATTTTAGCAATATATTTTTCCTAGCCACTTGTGTCAAAGATATAACTGAAGAACGACTCTTGTAAATTGCAGTTGGTGGGAAGAAACAGAGTATTCAAAGCGAGATAAAATTATTAGACGTCAAAGACGTGGAACAAGCCCGTCAAAAAGCAAAATTAATTGAAGAGAAGTTAAAAACACAACGTTCGTCGGTTTATATACCACCCCTACTAAGAGATAATGGGGAAAAGGATGACAATCCATGTCGTAGGTGTAATGCCCCTAATTGGCGCCCGGGGCATTAGTGCAAAAATTAGAATATATTCTTGTGCGAAAAAAGTAATATGGGTGGCGATAATGATGAAGAATCGAGGGACCCAAGCGATGCACCTTCCTCCAACACATAGTCAGACATCGATGAGGCTAGAAAGGAGGAGGATAACGTCACACCAACACTCTCAATGGCTGCAATGATAGGTATCTCTCAACCCAAACCCTCAAATTGTTTGGCCATATCAAAAACATGAAAGTGATGGTGTTGAACGATAGTGGGAGTACACACAACTTCATAGACTCTAGGGTAGCAAAACAATTAAACATACTCATCTACCCTACCACACCGTGCGACGGTAAATGCCTTAAAGTAGAAGTAACTATAAAGGACTACAAGCTAAAATTGCCAATGTATGATATGGAAATCAGAGGGTTTGACATTGTTTTAAGTGCCCAATGGTTGGAAATGCTAAGGACAGTCGGATTAAACTTATGAGAACAATTTATAAAGTTCTATGAAAATGGGAGAAATGTAAGCTTTACAGTATTAATTTCCCCCATCCCTAAATTGTCTCATCCAATGAAATAGACAAGATGATAAAAAAGGGAGCTCAACCCTTCTTCTTACACTGCTATGCTATGGAAAGAACAACTTACGAAAGACAAAATAATGACCCACGTGAATTAGAACAACTGTTAGGGGAACATAGTGACATCTTCCAAAACCCTCCTCATGGTCTTCTACCACCACATTCTAGGGATAACATCATTGAGTTAATGCCAAGATCAACTCCAATCAGAAGAGAAAAAAAAGTCATACAGACAATCTCATAGGAACAAATCAGAGATCGAACGTTTGGTATAGGAACTACTAGATGCTAGAATAATCTCACATAGTAAGAGTCCTTTCTTTTCCTCGGTCATACTCATTAGAAAAAAATATGGATCATATAGACTTTGCATTGGTTATCGAGGGTTAAACAAAGTCACCATAAAAGATAAATTTCCCATTCCCTTTGTTTACGAGCTGCTCGATGAGCTACATGGTGAAAACTATTTTTCTAAACTAGACTTAAAGTTAGGATATTACCAAATCCGTATTCGAGAAGAAGATATCCCCAAAACTGATTTCTGAACCCATGAAGGTTTATATGAATTTCGAGTGATGTCATTTGGATTATCCAACGCTCCAACAACATTTCAAGCAGCAATGAATGACTTATTTTGCCTGTACCTAAGGAAGTTTGTGCTAGTGTTTTTTTATTATATCCTTATTTATAGTAAAAATTGGAACTCGCACCTCAAGCATGTAGAAATAATAGTGAAGCTTCTAGAAGAAAAAAATTACGCTAATAGATCAAAATGTAGTTTTGGGCAAAAAGAAATAGAATTTTTGGGGCACATCGTATCAGCCGACGACATTAAGGTCGATCCCAAAAAAATTAGGGTGATCATAGAGTGGTCATCCCCCAAGTCAATTACATCGTTAAGAGGATTTCTAGGTCTAGCAGGTTACTATAAATATTTGTTCGCAACTACACCCAAATTGTAGCACCCATAACATCACTATTAAAAAGGGATGCTTTCAAATGGGATAAGGATGCAAAAACTTGTTTTGAACAATTGAAAACCCTAATGACATCCACACCAGTGTTAGCAGCTCCTGATTTTACGAAGACATTCATCCTTGAGTGTGATGCTTCAGGGACAGGCTTAGGAGTTGTTCTCGTGCAAGATAAACATCACATTGCCTTCGAAAGCCAGAATTTTAAACCAAGTGAGCAAACAAAATCCACATATGACAAGGAAATGTTGACAATAATGCATGCCCTTGTTAAATGGAAGAAATATTTGTTCAGGGCAAAATTTCTTATTAAAACAGACCCCAACAACCTTAAGTATTTTCTAACTCAAAAAAATCTCTCTCCCGAACAATAGAAATGGGTAAGAAAAATCCAAGTTTTTTATTTTGACATTTTGTATAAAAGGGGAAAAGAGAATAGGGTTGCATACAAATTATCAAGAAAACATGAAGTGATGTATCCATATGTGCCATATCCATAGTTGTTCCTGAATGGATTTCAGAAGTCCAAAGTGAGTATGTGAAAGACCCAGAGATAAGGAAGCTAATTGAAGAAGTTGAAAACAACAAAGCAACAAAATCCAAATATTTATGGGAAAAAGACATACTATGGTACAAACAAAGAATATATATACCCAGTTCATCAAAATTCAAAACTCAAGTATTGAAAGACAACTATGACTCCCCAACAATAGGCCATGTTGCTTTCTTTAAAGCATACCACAATATTCGTCAATCCTTCTTTTGGAAGGGAATGAAGACCAATATCCAAAAATATGTGGTTGAATGTGATACGTGTCAAAGGCATAAGTTTGAGCCTCCCAGTCTCCTAGAACCCCTTCATATTCCAACCCAAAAATGATCCGAGGTATCCATGGATTTTATCATTGACCTTCCTACATCATAAGGAAAGGATAGTATATTTGTAGTCATTGATAGATTAACAAAATATGCTCATTTCATTAGTATTTCATCCAAAGCAAAAGCAAGCCAAGTCACGGATAGTTATGTAAAGAATATATTTAAGCTCCATGGGTTTCCCAAGGTTATTGTGAGTAACAGGGACCCCAAATTTACTATCAACTTCTGGAAGGAATTGTTCCACCAAGTTGGGACTTCACTAACTATGAGTACCTTGTACCACCCCCAAATAGACCAACAAACGGAAGTAGTAAACAAATGCCTTGAAGGATACCTGAGGAATTTTGTGAAAGACCGACAAAATCAATGGGTACAATGGCTACACCTTGTTGAATGGTGGTACAATAATACATATCATACCTCAACAAAAATGTCATCGTTTGAAGCCTTATATGGGTACCCACCTCATACAGTAAGAGAATATGTCATCAACAACTCCAAAGTTCCAGCAGCAAGAGATTACCTAGCAACATACGATGAGGTCATCCGCATTTTGAAGAACCATCTCTAACAAGCAAGGAACTGCATGAAACAACAAGCAGACTCAAAAAGAACTGATCAAGAATTTGAAGTGGGTGATTGGGTGTTTGTTCGCCTTCAACCGTACAAACAAACTTCACAAAAAAACTCCAAAAATCATAAACTTGCACCCAAGTTCTATGGCCCGTATCAAGTTCGAAAGTGAGTGGGAGAAGTGGCCTATGCTCTAGACATCCCAAATAAAGGAAAATGCATGATGTCTTCCATGTGTCATGCCTAAAGAAAATATTGGGCTCAACCACTCACATACAAACTAAATTTCCTATGTTAGATGATGAAGGAAAAATAGTGTTGGAACCAAAATGCATTTTGGAAATTAAAACCAAAGCACTTCGCTCCAGATCAGTTGAGGAATACCTTATCAAGTGGATAAACTGACCAGATGAGGAAGCTACATGGGAGAATGAAGATTTTCATTCGCGCCACCCATCCTTACTAATACTTCGTGGACAAAGTATTCTAGAGAGGGATGACTTGTAATAAAACTAAATAATTAATAAAACCTAGTTAGTTAGTTAGTAGTTATGAAGGTCGGCTTGATATGGCACACCATTTAATGGTGTCCCTTGATTTTTATAAAGTCGCATTGTACTTTTGTAAATATCGCGATTCAATAAAATATATATATCCTATTGGAAAATCCATTCCAGTATTGTTTAATACTCAACTTTGTTTGTCCCAATCCATATAGATAATTGGTGTCCATGATAGGTTTACCTATGGAAACTCTCTTTCTACGTCTTTGATATGTAGATAGTCTTAGGGTGTCACGAGACCTCTATCTCCATAACATGACCAACCTTGTTTTGTATTCACTTGGAGTTGGACACTTTGGTGTGTTTCTTTCTTAGGCCAACCTTGTTTTGTAGTCACTTGGAGTTAGCCACTTTGGATTGCTTCTTGCTTCAGTTGTTTGGCATCATTGCCACCTTTAGCTGGTATCTCCATACTTTCATCATCTTTGACATCCATTTCCATCATCTATGTCCACCCAATTCAACATTGTGTCGGGAATGGTGTACAATGCTTCCTCAAGTGATCGTCTATGATTCACCATATTGATTAATATCAACCTTCTCCAAAGCGAGCCTTGTACATAACATCAATTCCTATTTTGAATCAGTAGTTACAATGACTATCCACCAATTTATCATCTTGGTTTGGTTGGAGATCAAAGTGGCACAGTGGAAGCATATAAGTAGTGGCCATGAGAAAGCCTTCTTAATAGATTGCGAGCATGGCCCTTTCAAAGCAAGATAGCGGGCTCTTTATTTATTGTTGGCGTCCTCTTGGCCAATAATATATATTGGGGGCACTTTTAAATTATTTGTGTATGGTGGTAAATATGAGTTTGTCACTAGGTACCAGCCTAAATGGTTGTGGGATGGGATGTTATTCTCCCCAACTAGGTTCTATTCCTATAAGTGACATGTTGAGCTAATAATGAGTATATTGTTGGCATCTTTATTTTGTCATTTTATTGCATTGTAAAGAGGTTATTGATGATGTTTGTGCTATAACATTTCACTTGAGCCTCCAATTTTCATCCCACTAGAGGCATTGTATAAAGCATTACATTCTCTTTCCAATGAGAAGTTGCACATAGAAGGGCCAGGGAAGTGAAGATCTTAGGATTGAGAGGAGATTAGAATTTTTGTATTCAAACTCTCCAATCATCTTTACCTCTGAGGTAATGAAACATGAGGTGGTTGCTTGTGAGAGTGAGAAAAATAAATTCTTGGAGGAAATTGAAGTGGAATGGATACTGAAGAGTTGAGCCCTTTAGTAGAATGCAAGGGACCAAATACAAAGTACTTTTAAAATTATGCACAACACATAGGCATAATTATAATACCTAACGGGAGGTGCAAGACTCGACAGGTCAGGTAATCAGGGAATTCAAAATTTTGTTAGATCAAGTGGTGGACCATTTTAAGCTTATTTACTCTAATACTGGATTTCAAGACATCCGGAGACTTCTTTAGGTGATAGGTAAGTTTCCTCTTATGCTAGAGCTTGTGGACAATTTGGAATTATACTAGGCAATGTCGAAGACTGAATTGTTAGTTTATGAAATCCTTCCATAGAGACAAGAGTCCAAGGCTTGATGATTGGCCTCAAGAGTTCTTCATCGATTCTTTTGACCTGGTGGGGGGTGACCAGTTAAAAGTGGTTGAATCTGTTGGAATATTTGGTATTGTTCCAATGTCGATAAATTCCATTTTTTAGCGTTGATTCATAAGAAAGATCGCTCTACTTCCTTTAACGATTATAGACCGATCTCCCTCTGCAATGGGGTTTACAAGATTATCTCCAAAAGTATAGATATGTGCATAAAGCCACATCTTTCATGAGATATAACCAAGGAAAAATTTAGTTTTTTAAAGGGTAGATTAATTCATGAAGTAGTAGATTTAGCTCAAGAAGGCCTTCATTTTGTCAAGTCTCACAACTTGAAGGTGAAAACCATAAAATTGGATTTTATCAAAGGTTTATGACAAATCCTCTTGGTTATTTATTAAAACGATGCTTCTTCATATAGGTTTTGGATTGGATATGATGAACTGGATCATGGGGTGTGTGACCACCCCATGCTTTGTAGTTTTAATCAATGGGTCAAGATCCACCCTCTTCAAATCCATGCATGGATTAATACAAGGTTGGCCGCTCTTGCTTATCTATTTTTATTGGTTGTTGAAGGGTTGAGTATACTTATGCATCATGAGAGAGCCAGATATGGGATTTCAGGGCTATCCTTCAAAGATAGACATAATTTAACTCATCGTGTTTGTTAATGACATCTTTCTATTATGTGCTCAATCTATAGTAGGATGTTGTAGCCCAAAAGATAAATTGGTTTTTTTTGTAGAGCTTCAGGTTTGGAGATCAATGTAGGCAAGTCTCCTCTTTATATCCTAAACAGTCAGTTGGCGAAGTCTGAAGGATTTTGGAGGGTTTTTTTCCCTTTCGAAATTAGATCAATGGAGGAAGGAATTCCATATGTTGGATTTGTGTTGAAGCCCAATAGGTATGGTAAGACAGAGTGGTTGTGGTTGATAGAAAAATTTGAATCCAAAATCACTTTATGTTGCAACAAATGGTTGTCTAGAGGAGGGAGGTTGGTTTTGATTAAGTTTGTGCTTTAAGGTATACCAATGTACTGGCATTTGATGGCAACCATTCTAGTATCGACGTTGAATAATATGAAGAAATTGTGTTTTAATTTTTTCTAGTGGAACAATAAGGATTACTTGGGCTTCCATCTGGTGACTTGGAAAGCACTGACAACCCGTACCATCCTAGGGGTTTGGGGGATCAAAAATATTTTTCTTTTCAATAAAGTACTTGTTTCTAGATCTCTCTGTGGTCATTTCTCACAAAGGATATTTTTTGGAAGGATATATTGATTACCAAATACATAGCATCAAACCTATTAATAGACTGGGTATAAGAAGTGTAAAAGAGAATCCCAGGGAATCAAATCACTGGAGAGCTCTCTCGAATGTGTTTGTCATTATGGCTCCTTTTCTAGTGTGGAAAATACGAAATGGAAAATTGGTTTGTGTTTGTCGTGATTTTATAATGGGGTGCCAGGTAGGAAATCATCTTTCGATGGCTCTCATCAAGTATATTCAGTCTATTGTGAGGGATACGTTAGACTAAGTAGAAAAGGTATAGGAGAATTCCATTTATAGAAGATTTGGATCTATAGAGGAAAATGTGGATGTTTGCAAAATATTTGGATCTGCTTGAGGAATGGAAAGGTCCCTGGGATGTTTATTGTCCTCAACTCACTCAGGCCCATATTCATTTATATGGAGGGGTGGACAAGCTAAAATGGATCTTCAATGTGGAGGGAGGAGCTTATTTGTCCAAGCTAGGGTACATGCCAGTCTTAACCTTAGGTTGGAGGGAGCCAAAATGGTGGTGGAACAAATTTTGGAAACTTAAGGCACCTCTAAAGACTGTGTTATAGTTTTAGCTCATTTTGGAAAACAAAGTCCTTACTTAGGATAAGATGCAGAGATTTAACTTTTAAGGTTCAAGTATCTGCTCTTTGTGTAAATAAATATAGGAATTGATGATCCATTTATCTGTGGAATGAATCTTTGCCAAAGGGGTTTGGTGTGAGAATGGTAGGTTGCTAAAGATCCTAGACCTGTAGACAAGGACAACATAAGAGGATTGCTTTAGGATGATTTTTAGGAGTCTACTCCTAAACCTTTATGATCGCTTCCTTTGGTTGCCTCCTAGGGATTATGGATAGCTAGGAACGAGGTCATCTTCAAGGGACAGTCTTGACCTGCTTTTCATGTGGCATCTCAGGCCCTTTCCCTACTTCATTTTTATAAGTTCTCTTCAATGCCTCTAGTAGGGAGATCAATTTTGGCTTTGGTAGTGTACGAGAGTAGACCTTGGCCCTTCTTCGATGGGGCCAGTCAAGAGAACAATCAAAAGAGTGGCTTTGGATTTTTCATATATCTATCGAAGACACGTCGAAGCTGCATTGTTTTCAGGGGACTGGGAGTTTGGGGCGGGGCACAAACAACTTGGTGGAATTCAAGGACCTGTTTTTCCTTTTGAGACAAGCAATCAGGTGTGATATTCAATATTTATAGATGTTTGGTGATTCAATACTGGCTATCAACTTCGTGTCTAGAAAAACAGAGGTAAAGAATATAACAATTGTTCCCCTGGTGGATCAGTTAAAGTAGATCAACGAGCCTATTCCTTGGGTGCACTTCTAACATATCTTTTGTGAGCTCAATACAATGGCATATCACTTATCAAAACAAAGTTTGGAGCTACACATGGGCTATCCCAGGCTGAAAGAATTCTAGGGGTACATCTGTGAGCCTCTCGGATTTCTTATTCGAAAATTTATGTGTTCAAATTTAGATGGTGAACTATCAAACTCATGGACTTTCTAGAATTAGATAAATGTCTACTCTCTTGTATTGTGTTTATTAAAACTGTTTAAGATATCTCATAATGGGATTTTTTTGGACTTACGTCAAAGGGTGTTGAAGATTGTATTGTCTAATCTTAAATAAATAGAAATGCAATTTTATTTTCTTAAAAAATATATATTTAAACTTAAAAATCAATATAATATAAGAAAAACTTTAATTTTAACTTGAATATAATTATTTTTAATAATTTTATATAATTTATAAAACAATATAAAATCAAGTAAAAAATAATCATATTAATTCTTAAATACCAAATCCAAATACAATGATGCAATGTATTTATTCTAATAACATTTAAACTTTAACACCAATGTAATTTAAAGAACCTTTAAATTTAACTTTGTAATTAATATATCTAAATACATTATAATTTTATATAGCTTGATCAAAATTATTTTTACGTTGACTAAAAATAGTGTTTGTTTTTGTTTTTTTTTCCCAGAAAGAAAAAAGCTTGTCCTTGATATTCATTATAGAATCAAAGGGCATCTGATGTGCCATCCCAAAACAAGGGTTACAGTCAAGTAAGTGGATCTATGAAGTTACATACTCCTGATCTCCATGAATGTGTCACAACTCAATTGAACTGCAGTGGGGGAGGTCCAAGTGCAAATCCAACAAATACAAGTTCCCATTAGAAATAACTGTCAAACTATACCATATCTACCATGGACAAAAGAGCACAGAGCTGCAATCTAGAGGAGCCCGCTCCATAACAATCACAAAAAAGGTGCAAGAAAAATAGGGAGAACAATCTCTAGCACCAAGCTCAAACGAGCTTGAAGGTGTCATGAGAGGCCAAAAGGCCTTCAAAAAATTCAGAGTAACAACCAAAACCTAGAGCCAAAGAAAGAGTTGTTTTAGAGAGGCGGTCTGCGAGCTTATTGTGTTCACGGTAGATATGGCAGAAAGACAGCTCTAGAAAGCAAGAGCAAAGCTTTCTAGTTTCCCTACACCAGTGAAAGAGTTCAGGAGGTGATAGGGTAGTTGTACCCTTTGCCCAATTTATAATGACTGAAGAGTCACCAAATACATTGAGTGTGGGAATCCCCATCATTTGGGCAATAAGCAGAAGAGACCAAAGCCCTAACAATTCTGCTTTAGTGTTGGTGCATTTTCCCACCCCCAATGCAAATTCAAAGGAATGTGACTCATTCAAGAACAAGCAGTAACCAACTCCTCCTTCTTTTTTCGTAGATGCCCCATCAAAAAATCCATAGGGATAGACAAGCATAGGACCAAGGCCCAAATAGCTTGTCTTCTTTTCCTTATAAGCAGAAGGACAATACATCTGCGAGGAATATGCTATTTGTTGGATTAAACATAAGACAGACAACTTTTTCCCTTCAAAAATATAGATGTTTCTTGCTTTCCAGATAGCCCACATGGTGTGAAAGGGAAGATAGCTGCATGTTGAGTGCTTAGAAAAGCAGACAATCCATTTTTTTAGAAACGAGCAGAGATTATCAGACTGGAAAGAAGGAGTGATATGATGTTGATCACTCAGGATAGAAAGAACATTCTTCCATACAGAGCAATAAAAAAAAATATGTTGTACGATGTCTTCATCCACGCTGCAGAGTGCACAAATACCAGGCCCGGTCCAACCTCGCTTATGGAGATTATCTCATGTTAGTAATTTATTCATCAATGCCAGCCAAACAAAACAACTAATTTTCTTGGGCAGAGAGCCAGACTAGATGAGAGCGAGTAGCCTGCTTCTAGTCGGGGGAGATAAAGATTGGACAATGCTATCATATACCAAGTTTGCAGAAATAGAACCATCAAACTTATTGTATGCCCAAATCAGAGAATCAGACTGTGTATTGAATCGAATACCACCTAATTCTAGATCCCTCGTAAAAGAATCCCAAGCAATTTTCCAATCCCCAGCAACGCACAGATCCTTGGCCGTATACCAATAATGGTGTAAACCAGGTAGGGTATTACGAGCTTGAGATAGTGTGGTAATATCCAGATCCTCTAAGAAATCTCGAAACCCCGCAGGTAGTAATAGCGAGCTAGATGCACCAATGATTGGATCAATACCAATAAGGACAACATGTCCATTGCCCACCTGCCAGGCAAGGCCTCTACCAAGCCAAGGAAGGGTTTGTAAGAACCCCTTCCAGATAACAGAAACTCCTCGAAGGTTGAAGTTTTTACCTCTAAGCCAAGCCACCACCAAGAGATTCTTCAAATATTTATTGATAAGCACATGATGCCATAATCCATCATTCTATAGAACCATCCAAAAATTATTTAATCTCAATGCAATGTTGAACCAATGCAGATTCTTAATGCCCCATCCCCCATTCTCTTTCGGACAGGAGAGGTGCTTCCAATTGGACAGATTATACCTGTGTTTGTTTCCTGAACAGCCCCATAAAAAGGCAAAATTTAAACTTCTAATTTTATGTAAAACAGATACTAGAATGGGGACAAGGCCCAACCAATAAACCGGGATGCTAGACAATACAGCTTGCATGAGGATCAAACGACCACCAAGGGAGATTAAATTATGTGACCAATGATAGATTCTATTTTCGAATTTTGGTATCATCCAGTTCTAGTCACTGACCTTATACCCCAAAGGCTTGATATAATAGCCCAGATACTTAAAACCAGAGACGATAGGCTCCATTTTATAGGGCAGATCCCGAGCAATGTCAGTGAGGATATCCACATCCATATTGTTGTAGAGAAAGCACGATTTGTCCATACTAATACACATCTTGGAGGCCTTACAGAAAGTACTCAAAATAACATCGAAAGCAATCCACTCAGGCAAGGTGCCAATGCCCAACAGGATCACATCATCCACAAAGAGGAGATGTGTAAGGGCAAGAGTAGAAGAGATTTTGATACCTCTGATGAGACCATGTTCCCTAGCATCAATGATCAAAAGACTGAGCCCTTCAATGACAAGTATAAAGTGCAAGGGGGATAATGGGTATCATTGTCTGATACCTCTAGAGGCAGTAAAGAACTTTGAAGGAGTACCATTTATAAGGACAACAAAATTTGCTGAAGTGAGGCACCCCATTATCCAGTTTACACCTAGGAGAGGTACCCCTATTTGGATCAGAATGAGTCAAATGTAGGACCAGTTCACTCTATTGAAAGCCTTTACCAAATCTAATTTGAGGATAAGTGCACTAGTATTCTTGGATTTCACAGTGTGGAGAGTCTCCTGGACTATGCCAATAGGTTCAACGATCTGGCGATTTTTTAGAAAACCATACTGTTCCTTGGAACTGTGAGAGTCCAGGAAAGGCTTAAGCCTAACACCAATAACCTTAGAGATCAGTTTGTACAACAGATTACACAATGAGATAGGCTTGAAATCAGCAAAGGTAGAGGGCTTATCTTTTTAGGAATCAAGGATAGGAAGGTCGAGTTCAGGGAGGGAGGAATGTAGCCCAAAACCCTAGCACTTTCTACAGTAGACAATAATTCATTCCCCAGAAAATCAAAGAAGTGTAAGTAGAATTCCACAGGCCAGCCATCGGGACCTGGACTCCTATATTTTTTGAAAGATTTCAATGCATTCTCAATCTCCGACAGAGAAACAGGAAGTATGAGGCTAGGAGCATCCTCATTGAAGATCATGGTGGGGTAAAGCATGACAACGTTGAGTTGTTCAAGCAAGCAGTTTTGCTTATCATCATGGAAAATGTGGGCAAAATGTCTCTGACCCAGCTCCTTTAGTGCAGACTCATCCTCAATGTTGTTTCCTTCTTCATCATTAAGTGACCAAATAGTATTTTGATTCCTTCTTCCCGAGGCTAGAGCATGAAAAAACTTGGTGTTTGAGTCACCATACAGAGCCCATGTAGCTCTACTTTTAAGTTTCCAAGTTAGAAGGATGTGATCCAACAACTTATTTTTTTTAGATCTAAGAAGAGTCAGAGACAACTGATTCTCAAGGGAGAGGATACCAGAGGAGGAACTAGATAGAAGTGAACCAATTTCCCTATCCAATTGAATCGAATCTGACTCCATAATAGAACCTTTTTCCTTGATCCAGCCTTTAACTTCATGCTTTAGTGATCGGATTTTGTGGGACAGAAGGTCCAAATCATTATTAGAAGACTGAGGGATCAGCTTAGGCCATCTCTTGGAGACCCAAAGGGTAAAATCTGGATCATCGATCCAGGATCTATTAAATTTGAAAGGGAAGTTACAAGACCCCATTGGTTTATCCCACTCAAAGCAGATCGAAAAGTGGTTTGAGATGTCAACATGATGAGTCCACACACTGTGAACCTTGAGGGAGGGGATCAAGGAAGAGGAGATAAGGAAGCGGTCTAATATTTTATTGATGCCTTCAGCTCTGGTCCGACCATTCTCCAAGTAGGCCCAGCATTGGGAGGAGCAATATCAACAAGTCCAACAGAGTCAAAAAGAAGTTTGAAATGTGAGGAAAGTGGATCAAGAGCAGCTTTCTTCCCCCAGGTATTCGAGGCTTTCATGGTCTAGTTAAGGTCCCCCCCTGGTATCAAGTTAGGAGTGCTAAGCAAACCCCCTCTGTGGACCTTTTCCCAGAATATATCCCTATTTCGATAGGGGCCATAGCAATTGAGAATGACTAAGGGAGTAATCAAGCCACGAAATTTGGCCTTAACAAGGATACCGACATAGGTCTCAAAGGCACAACATCTAACCCTATGAGGGTTCCAGGCCGTAAGAAACCTTCCCAAGAGGCCAGAGGCACTATGGCACAGAATTCCCAGTTGGGTAAGAGTTTAGAGAAAGCAAGGAGAGCAGGATAAGTGCTGCACATGGTCTCCTGCAGAAGTATCATGTCTAGGCGAATCGAAAGAAAGAGAGTGCGGAGGCTGTCTTGTTTGGTCTTGCCTCCCAGACCCCTGACATTTAGAGAAAGGATTTTCATTAAGGAACAGGCAAGAGGGGAGGCGACACTCAGGAGAGAGGGGAGGTGACGCTCTAATCATCGAGGAGAAAACCCTCTTGTGGCATCTTTGGTGCGAACCGAGAGAGGGATATAAGGAGGAGAGGCTGAGGAAAGGTTCCCCGACAGAACCCTCCGATCCTTTTTTTGTCTTCTAATAGTTACATTCTCAAAACGAATGGATTTTAGGTGGAGGGTAGAAGGGGAAGAGGGGGTAGAGGCCGAGAAGATCGATAGGGATTTTTGGAGAGAGGGGTCGGAGAAGGAGGGGGAGGAAGTGGGTGGATGAACAGGAGGGGGAGTTGAGGAAGGGAGAGGTGGAAAATCCACAAGGGAAGAGAAAGATGGCACAGACGGAGGGGGGATAGGATTCGAGATAGGAGGAGGAGGCGAACCAAGTTCAGGAGCCTGTGAACAAACAATAGGGTGTGGAGAAGGATCTGCAGGTGAGACCAAAGGGGGGGAAACTACCAAGGTAGGATCAGGGGGGTAAGCCGTGACCAGGGCTTTGTCCAAATCATCTAATGCTTCAAGTAAAGAATTCGAAACATCATCGAAAAGAGAGAGGGATTGAGAGTAAATACCAAGTTTCATATGCTCTGGAGCAAAGGGGGCAACAAGTCCATTAGCTATAGGTGATCCTTTCATGCTTGAACAGGACCTCACATTTCAAAGAAGGGGACAAGTTCTCCAAAGATGACCTATTTCGTGGCATCTACTACAATGGAACAGAACATGGAGATAATCGAGCTTTTTAACCAGTAGACGCTCTCTACAAAGTATCTCAACCTCTGCAGGTAACTCGAGAGTGATGTCCAACTCTACCAGCAGCCATGCCATCCTTTTATCGAAGGAAAGATGGAAATCCTCATCTAGTGCAACGAACCTGCCTATTGAATTTGCTATGCCCTCAAGAATATGCTTATTCCACAGGGGAAAGGGAATATGAGGTAGCATGACCCAAAGGTGGCGCTTCGTCACACGTTCCCTGAGAGGGTCGAAGTGAGAATGCCAGTGCCCTAAGACCAGAGACCTCGAGCCAATACACCAGATATTTTCGAGGATACAAGTAGTATGGGCCTCCTCCAGAAAAATGAAGACAATCTAGCCATTGGATAAAATGCTGATGGTCGGAATGTAGTTCAACAACAGTTTCTAGTTCTCAGAATCCCAATCGACCCAAGCCTTTTTGCCCAGTCCACCAAGAGCAGACCAAACCAGGACCACTAGAGAGCCATAAACAATGCATCCAGAGTCAAACACCCATAAGAAAAAAGCAAACCCCACTAGACAGAAAGGAAACAAGAAAAAAACCCCAAAAATCCTCCAGTCCAACAAAAATGCCCAAAAGGAGAAGCACATAAAAAGGACAGGGAGCATGTGAGAAAACCCCACAAAACCCGAAGGGAAAACCCCAGTTCCCTAGTGGAACTCGGGAAAAAAAGCAGAAGTCAAACCTACGCGTGCTGACGAGGTCAGCAAGAAATTAGGAAACGAACTACGTAAAAGCCCATGCAGGGTTGATGAGCCCAGAAAACCCAAAATCACAGAGGCAACAGAAAGAATCAATTTCCTTCCCACTTTTTGCTTGGTTGGTACTAGTCCCCCTGGTAAGGGGAGGAACTCCAAGAGTGTCGCCGTCTGTGGGGAAGCCGCAGCCCAACAGGACCAAAACCCCTCCGAGCCACCAACACGATGGAGAGGAGAAGAAACAATACCAGGAAAGCAGACAGAAGGAGAAACGCAAGACACTGGAGAAGGTCCTGAAAGAGCCAAGGGCAAAGGGTACCTTAGGGTAATGGCTGCCATGGATTCAGCTGCAGCTCGCGCAGAGCAGGCACCACCATCACCGCTCAGACATTTCAGAATGATTGTTCAATTGTTCATGACTAAAAATAGTTACACTAAGAACTTGACCATACTTATTTTTAGTTTAGGTTACTTAAAAATAATTATACTAACAATTTATGTTGACTAAAAATATCTCGAATGGTTCTTAAACACTACCATGAAATCTATTTATTCATATTCCATATAAATTTTAATTGAAAAAAAAACCTAAATTTTATCATTGAAGCACATATTAGAGAAATACCATTGAAACCTTTGTGATCTAGTCTAAAGATCGACTGTTTTTCTCTTGCACTGAATATTGGATTTGGATTTAACATCAAACATGGCTTAAAAAAATGATGTACTTCATCATTGCAAATTTGAATGACAGCCAACAATTCATATAGCCTTTGTTTTGAAAGCATTTTTTTTGATATTTTCTTTCCAATACATGGATGTGTTGGCTATGGAATTCAAATCTATGTTTAGTTTGATATTTCATAATTTTTTAAAGGTTTTTTTACATTTGATTTAGTTTTGTTTAATCCTTAATTCTGTTTTGTTGAATCCAGATTAATGATTGTTTTTTATATAGTGTTATAGGTTTGGTAGCAGCGTGGTAGACTATGTTATTTTCGATATCCTTTTATACAACGAAATAATAATTTTTGACATCTTAAATGGCCACAAACCTGACTCAGATCATAGACCTTTAATTCTAACTCTCAATTTTGTCATGCATAGAGATCCCATAGAAGATAATCCTCAGAGCAAAAGAAACTTGATGTAACACCCCGGTTTTGACCTCGTTTGCATTTAATAAAATGATGCAAATAATCATGGTGTGGAGCTAGGAAAAAAGCCCCACCATTGATTTAGTGTTATGCTTCGACAATTAAGGTTGGGCCGATGATATTTTATGCCAGTTGGACATTAAAAGTTGGGCAGTATGTTAAAATTGCAATATTAATTAAAAACCTACAGCTAGCTATGCCAACGCAACTAAATGAGATGGGGCATGATTTTCCTAAGGATAAAGGAGTGGGGGATTGGAAGAGTGGGGCATAAATTCGAAATGGTCATAGCACCATTTTTGGAAAAATGTTTTTTATTTTTTTATTTTCTTGAGCAAGAAAACACAAAAATGTCTACCTTTCCCTCATGCATGGACGTTTCATCTTCCCCTCACAATTTTGACTGGGGTAATGTTTTTGGGATCCCAATCTTCATTCATGTAGCAAGCAAAACCACTATGTGTCTGAACCCTGGACGATTCTCTCCAGTTATGCGATTTTGTTTGCCCTTCACAATTTTCTCCTGTTTGGCGATCTATTTTCTTTCACGATTTTGGTTTTCTTGTTCGGCATTCTTCTCTTTCACGTTTTTCTCCAGTCTGCTAGTTGTTTTCCTGAACAGGAATGCCCTGAATCTGATTTGGTGTTTTTGATTGAATTGGCCAGCAACATTTTATTTTTGGTATTTTGCAGCAGTCGGTCTGGCATCGACAATGCTTAGAAATTCGTAAATTACTGTGTGCATGTGTAATCCTTAGCCTTTGTCACGTTTTGTTGATCCTAGACTGAGATCGTTGTGTGTGCATCCTCGTGTGGCATCTGAACTGATAAAACCAACTGGAATGATGGCTTGGCTGGTAGCTTGATAAAACCATATGTTGGCTTGCCTGTGTTTCATGTGCTTTTGGCTAAGTGTAACCCACTTCCTGTGTGAGTCTGATAAACTTAAATGTGTTGGATTGATTGAGTATTAATGTAGCCTTGGCTATGGGGAAAATCTGCTAGTGCTCCTTATTCCTTGGGGAAATCATGCCCAGTTCGGGGGTGGCAGTGTTGCTGAGAGATTAAAGAGCACATTGGCCTATGGTTGGGTGGAATGTTGCAGTGACATAGCTGGTTGTGGGACAAGTTTCTTTCAAAGATAAGTAATCCCTTATATTTTATTTCCGTGACTGTATATTGTTATGAATTTATATGAACATATTAAATGCTTGAATAGAATGTATTGGATTAGTGTATTTGATTCCGTTGTATATTGCATTATGCATCTGTTTATACTTATGAATGTTTTATTTGAAGAAAATTTTCTTTATATTATGTTCATGGGGCTTAGAATGCCTGGGTTGATAGTGATAGATGTGTCCTCTCCGCTGAGTAGAGGGGTGGGGACGTGACACTTGATCTTTGATAGAAATAAAAATGATATTTTCCTAAATGAATTAAAAATTAATTTGTTTCCTTTATCAAGTATAGACAACATAGAAGAACTCTATCGTAATTTTACTACAACCCTCTCATACTCTATTAACAAGTTCTCAATTGAAGTTTCAAGTAATAAAAGAAATAGCAAAACAACCCTTGGCATGATAAAGATTGTAAAAGTGAGAGGAGAGAAATTAAAGAAGCTCTTGATGAGTCTCTTAAAATTGACAAGATAAAAATATACAAAGCCCTAACTAAAAGGAAAAAATGCAATATATTCATAAGAGACAAGAAAATCTCTTACACCACTCTAAGGTGTCTCCTAAGAAATTCTAGAAGCAGATTCTAACTAGAAAAACTAAAGATAATAATAGAATTGCTTTGCACGACTGGAATTCCTATCTTAAAAAGCTTTATGAATCCCCAAATGTCATAGATAACTTTGAAACCCTACTCAGAATAAAAGAAATTTTCTCATTAGAAGACATGGATTTTAGGGTTAAGCATCTAGCAAATGGAAAAGCTAAGGACATTGAAGGTTACCAGGCATAAATCTTAAAAATTGGAGGTCATGTCGCCATCCCTCACATCCACAAGCTATTCAATCAAGCGATCAAGCAAGGGTTCCCTAAACCATGGACTCATAGGCCTCATTACCCCTATTTTTAAAAGTGGGGATACAAATAACTCCTCTAATTATTGAACAATTATGATTAGCCCTCTCTTAGCCAAGTTATATGGTATTATTTCGGAAAAGAAGATCAGCATATGGCTTGAAAGTGAAGATCAGCATATGGGTTTTAGAAGGCAACACTCAACAACAGACCACCTCATTACGCTTAGGATCATTGTGGAGGAATGTCGTAATGATAAATCCAATCTCTTTGTTGCTTTGTGGAATTTAGAAAGGCTTTTGATACACTGCCTAGAAATAACCTATGGAATAGATTAGAAGAGCTAAAGGTTCCTTTCGAGTTGAGAGCTGTTGCAATAAGGTTATACAAGAATGCCATTGCCAAGTTTAAGAGCAACAAGGGGTGGTCGAAAGATATTAAGTGTAGTATTGGAGTTAAACAAGGTTTCCCCCTCTCCCCTACCCTATTTGGCATTTACATCGATAATCTAGAAGTTTGTTTAGAGGAAGCGAGTTGTGCTAGCACGATATTAGCTGGAATAGTCATCATCCTTCTTCTCTATGCTGATGATATTGTTCTTCTGGCAAGGTGTCCATCTGATCTTGATAAGCAACTAAGACTTCTTAAGTATTTTTGCTCTACCATGACTATGACTATTAACACTAACAAGACAAAAGTTATGATTATCAAATCCAAGAAGGACACTTACGCTAATTTTGTGTATGACAATAGCAACTTGGAGGAAGTGTCTTCTTACAAATTCATAGGACTTGATATTCATCACAAGCTCAACTAGAACTATAGCATTGGGAAAAGGATTAATGGAGGGTGGAAAGCTTATTTTGGTCTTGAAAATAATTGTAAAGCAACAAACCTTGTGATGTGGGATAAAAAGAAGCTCCTCTTTAAAAATTTAGTCACTACTGTTATCTTGTATGGGTGTGAGGTTTGGGGTTGCAGCATCTCTAGAGAATCCTGGAGAAAGATTGAGCAAATTCAGAAGCATTTTATAACTTATAACCTCAAAATTAAAAGCAATACACCCTACCCTATTCTCCTTATAGAAGTGGGTCTTTCCCCTATCGAGAGCCTAGCTATGACTAGGCTCTTGTTGTACAAGCACAAAATCAATAACATGGGAGACCATAGACTTCCTGAGCTAGCTTTAAATTCCAGCCAAAACCACCTAAGGCTCAAGCGAGGTCGGTATAAAGATACCAGGGCCTGGTTAAACCATTGGGAGATTGATGAAAATGTTGCATTGCAAAATATTAATAACATTAAAAATATTGTTACTTATAAGTTTAAAGAGAAAATGTGGTGTGAGAAAGATTTAGAGGCTAAAAGAAAATTAAGATATTATAAGGAGGTCATCAACCCTACGAAGATCAAAAGTATCTCTCTGTTTTAACTAGTTCAAAGAAAAAAATTAATATAGCCAAGATAATGAACTCTCATGAGCTCCATAGTGAAACAGGTCGCTGGGTAGTTCCTAAAACATCATGGGTGGAAAGGATCTACCACCTCTATGATAATATGAACATTGAGAATGAAAATCACTTCCTCTTAGAGTGACCTGCGTACACCCACATTAGATCTCAGTTTCATAACATTTGTTGCAATACTGACCTTCCTAGCCTTTTAACATGTCAAAATTATAGTGAGCTTGGAATGATTCTCTTCAAGCTCTTTGAGCATAGAAATACAATTTTAAAACAAACTAAATAATTTGTTTCTTTAGGTCCAATAGACCAAAGTTTGGTCTCAGGGGACGTTAACCATCATCATCATCATGTCCTACATAATTGTTATACGTTTTATGTAAATTTAGTTGACTCATGTAAATTTGATTGACTCTATTTTGTCTGATCCATATTGATTATTGTTTTCCTTATAGCTTTAGGATGCTTCCCATCACTTGTATACATTTTATGCGGGTAAGTTAAACTACACCTAACCCGCCCGAAAAATATTTTGGTGAATTTTTTATAAGAATTTGTCAAAATTGTTCACGGAAATTGTTATTTCAACAATTTTGTAATTTTTAAAATAATCATTGTTTTTTTCTAAATTGAGTGGCCGATTTTAATACTACCTGGATGGCCAAAATTAGGATCTAAACACTCCAAATTGTAATTTTAATGAAAATCGATTTACAAATTCCAAGGTGGGGGTGTTTTGGTTAGCGTATATACTAGTGTTGTTTTATGTAATAATTTAGTTGACTTTGTTTTGTCAAATCCATATTGATGATTGTTTTCCATATAGTTTTATGATCCCTGACATCAATTTTATAAGTTTTCTGTAATAATGGTTGACTCTCTCGACAAATTCAGATTCATAATTGAATAATAACAAATAAGATTATTTTTAGGAAAAGGTGTAAACTAAATTGTAAGTAACTTTGTTATTAATATGTTATTTTTTTTCAATTATATAAATATACTTTATTATTTATTTAGTATAAATAAATAATTATTTATCTAGTTTTGCTATTAATCCATTATTTATTATGTATATGTTGATTTAAGTACTTATCTATTTGATCGAACATGATGGTTTGAGAAAAAATGAAGAAAATGACACTCCGAAGGGGATGACAACCAACAAGCGAGCGGGCGAAGCAAGCGAGGCTGATGATGTTGCTATGAAGCACCTCAAGCTTGACAAAATCGTTAAAGAGGAATGAGCAGTCTAATGACGCGCTCGTACCAAATCCGCTAGCGGTATTCTATCAACACAGTGGCTTTGTTTTTGTTATTTTGTCTATGATTGTAGTGATCAAGCTCACTTTTGGCCCAGATGTTTTGCATTTTATTAGTAGTATGCTCATGGTGGTTTGTAATATTTTAAGGGCAGGGGTAGCTCTTAAAAAGTTTGTTGCATGGACAGATAGGGGGTTGAATATCTGGTATGATCTTTGGCCCAATTTTGATGACCTTAAACTTATTTATATTTTCAGTAATGTAATGTGAAAAGCTAGCTTGCAAATTTTTTTATGTATATTTAATCATGCTCGACTTAAACTTAAACTTCAATTTATTTTTTAATTGTAATATATACTTAAACCCAAAATTAAGAGAAAACATAGAAAAAACACACAAAAAAAGATCTCTTGCATGAAAGATAATCAAAATAGAAAGCTACGTTCACTTGCCACTAAGGGGCAACTTCTAAGAGAAGAGATCCAACAATAACAATAATTCTCATTGAAAAACCATTACATAGCTTACTACTATGTATATAGATTCCATAAACAAATCCCCAACTACTTGTGGTCCTGATATTAATGAAGGTCAACCATCTAGGGCCCTTTATTCAATAAAAAATACCATGTTTCATTAAGTGATTATCCACTAACTATCAAATGGGGTTTATGATCTTGTACATTGATAAAGTAGGGGGGCTAGTGTAGGACCCTAACATAACACCCCCCCCCCCCCTTCAAAAGTATCATTGTCCTCAATGCTTGAGATACATTTTTTTTTGCAAAATTGTTGATAGTTCCCTATTGGCATCTTCTAATGATGTATCATTCCATTGAATCAAAACTTCACAGATAGTGCGGTGATGTAGCAAACACTCCCTGGTGTCCAAATATGCTTATGGTTGGAGCCAAATGTAGTCTTCTTCATCTAGTTCTCATAATGTAATTTCAAATCGACAATTTTGATCCACGACCTTCTTCAAATACAAGGAATGAAATATTAGGTGAATCTTGGAGTGTACTAGGAGTACTAATTTGCAAGCCACCTAACCATTGCATTAAACAATCTCAAATGTGTTGTAAAACTTTAGTGCGAGCTTCTAATGACCTTTAACTTTGGAAAATGTCTTCTTATAAGGTTGGAGGTGAAGGAACACTTGGTCGCAAGCCTCTGGCAAGTTGTAGTGGTTGCTTGTAGTTTTAATCCAACCGTTGCGTAGTATGTGTTGATTAATGAAATTTGAGATAGTAAAAGAGGGATATATCCAAAGCCACGTATTGGTGCTAGAAGAGGAAGATTCACCATCACATCATCTTTAAAGGAGTAGTGAATGGAGAGAGAAGTCTTCCACTATTGATATAGATAAATAACTCATTGGTTGATTTCCCATACAATGACAAGAGCTCTAAAAGTAGCTCTTTATCATTTTTTGTAAAATGGTTTTCCTTTTCTTTGATTTGTTAATTTTGTTTCACTTTGCACCAATCACATTATTATTCTTTATTTGTTTATACCTTGTGTATTTATTACATGCAAAAACTTTGAGAATATTTTATGATTTACCCTAAATTAGTAAGTGAGGGTGATGTTTTGAAAAGTTTTTTATTACAAGGTTTAAGGACATGTCTTTCTAGAGAACATGTGTTATGAACCTAGTCCACATACTGATATTTTAAAACTAGAGCCTACATGAATTATTTCTCATGGATCCATCTCCACAATAATGTACCTGGTTAAAGAATTCCATGCATCTTAATCACAATGGACTTAGAAATATTTATTACTTGCTTCCATGTTCCTAACCCCCAAATGCCATTAGGAATATAAAAGTAGATAAATTTATTAAGGTATATTTGCTCTATAACTAATGTATGGATGAAGAAAATCTTGGATTTGAATTTATTAATTTAAAAATTAAAATCTTGAAAAAATAGGTATAAATTGTTTTGAAAATTTAAGCCTTTAGTATTATGATATGTATGGAGAAATTGTATCATCCACAAAAACTAATTATACAATTTAAACTAATCCAATATTTGAAATACTTATATAAACTTTACAAATATATAGTTTTGCTTTAAACCCTCAACCATAACTATATAAATATACAAAGATAAAATCTATCTTTATGAAACCTTTGAAATAGTCTACAATTAAACTAATCTTAAAAAAAACACAATTACACACTCATGAAATACAATAGAATGTTCCACACATTAAATCAACAAGTCATCAAAACCAAAGTGCACATCCAATAAATGGAAGGTTATCTAAAGTAATCATATGTTTTTAGAAATTTAATTTGGAAGGCCAACTATAATTTGGCTTCTCTAATGAGTAATGAGATTTGAGAAAATGCATGTTTATTTTGAAATTATAACCCTATTTGCCTTTGAGAAAATATATGTTTATTTTGAAATTATAACCCCATTTTCTATTGAGAAAATATATGTTTATATTGAAATTATAAACCCATTTGCGTTTGTGTGACAAAACTCCTTTGAGAAAATATATGTTTATTTTGAAATTATAACCCCATTTGCTATTTGAGAAAATGTATGTTTATATTGAAATTATAACCCCATTTGCCTTTGTGTGACAGAACTCCCTTGTTTGTTTGAGAGGATTTTAGCAAGAAATGCTTGGATTCATGTTAATGTTTGGGTTTGAACCTTCACTTTTGAGAAAATGTATATTTACGCCGTAAGGCGTTCAACAAGTGGGAGTGGGAGTCGACTCCCCGAATTAATGTTTTTTTTCCTAGTCGTGGGATGCTTTCATCCAACGATTGGGGTCATTTGGCTCCTTCATTGCTTGATCTGGTCCTGATGGTCCTGATTTGATTTGGTCCTGATTGATGGTCCTGATGGTCCTGATTTGTTCTAGTCCTGATTGATGGTCCTGATTGATGTTCATCTCTTCATCTGCTACCTTCTGACTGAAAAACAGCTATATCTGTCCTTCATCTGGAGAGGCTTCTGTCAACATAAATTGCCTTCATCTTGCAAGGCTTCTGTCAACATAAATTGCCTTTGATTGATACGACGGCAACAGTCCATCTATCTCAACTCCGGATAAAGGCGAAATTGGCTTCCCATGTATTCATTATCAGTAATTCACCGCTTGAAGCAGACGCGAACAGAAATTGATCGCCAAAACCCTACAGGCAGCTGATCAGCCCGAAAAGAAGGACGTTGGTGTATGAAGATTTCTTATGCAAATACTCGAATTCTCTGTGCAGGTCATCACAAGTCTTCTCAAGTCAGCTTGGCATGCAGATGGAGAAATAGAATCGAGTATGTGTAAGCTTTTATGCAGATTTCATAACAAGATTTTGCAAGTACTGGTGTAAGAAGCTAAAAGAAAACCTAGGTTTATTATTGGCCAGTCCCACATATTCACTTTATGCATGTGTGCTATTTCTATAATCTCTTTGATGAATGTTTTCTGCATCAAAGTGCAAGTCCCTCCTGCAAACTTCAAGCCATCAACAAATTGCCCCATTGCCTCGAGAATGTCCTATGATACAGAGCACAAAATACAGAAAGAACTTGGTGAAAGCTGCTGCCATGAAAAAATATCTGGATCTTCTATTTCTAATAAGAAAATCTAGTTCTTAAGAGTGATTTGTATGTAAGCAAAGGTCTGAGCTTCAATACAATGTAATAGATTGGGAAAAACAGGAAAATAAATAGTGCAAACCTGGAGGAGAGCAATATCCGTGAAAGAATAACTGGGGCCCTGATTTCTGTGAGTCCATAATGGCGAGGTTTCTCTGGCCTCTCTTCGTCTTCGTCCTTCAAAAAAATGGTTCCTTGGATACATTGCCATCCTGAATTCTTGTATGGTCTGTACAAATGCTCCGGATTCTAACAGACGCCTATCCTAGGGACTTCCAACTGTTATGGATTTCTTCTATCACAGACGCCTAGCCTAGGGACTGCCAAATGTTATCCCAAATGTTATGGATTTATTCTTATGCCCAGGGACTACCAAATGTTATGGATTTCTTCAGACGCCTCAGGGACTGCCAAATGTTATGGATTTCTTATTCCACTTCCATTGGGGGAGGAGGAGTTGGCCGCTATCTACCCTCGGCAAACCTGTTAGAAAGAACTTATCACCCATTAAAAAAAAGTAAACCAAAATTAAACTAGTTTAAAAATGACAAAATAAAATAAAATCCATTTTTAGGTTAATCCTAAAGCTCACCCACTGTGGCTCCAATACAAGTTCAAGTGATCACCAACTGTGGCTCCAATACAAGTTCAAGTGACAGACAAGTTTAAGTGACAGACTTGCCAAGGAAGAGCTCGTCATTCAAATTTTCTGCTACAAGCGTCTCATGCTGAAAAGAGAATGAGCACTACAACATGGAGAAAGAAGCTATGAGAAGGATTAAATAACCATGCAGGCCGCGTTCATAAGTTGAACCCCTCCAGAAGATAAGGATGTTCCATAAGCTGAAACCCTCCAGAAGATATCGATGTTCCATGCTTCACCCCTCTTCCACTAATGACTTGCTGGGGCAGACAGAAGAGCAAAAGGGTGAGCTGTGTGAGCTGTGGGCTGTGTATCCGTAAGTCCCCAGGGCTCCTCATGTTTGGGAGTGAGGAGGGGGCATTGAGCAACCACCACTCTAAACCAGCGATGAAAAAAAATGAATGAGAGAGGTAGGTTGTCTTTTTAGTGTATCCTTACCTCCCACAGGTGCTAGTGGATGGATGCCACGTGAACTGCATGCTGGGAGGGATTCATGCAAGAGGACACTTAAAGTAAATGTGTAACACAAATATTCAACTTTTATTTTTATTCTATTTTCGTATTAATAACGTTTAATTTTTTGAGAAATTAGACTTTGACGGTGGGAGGATCTGGCGTCCATGGCAATCAGCTCCAGCTCCGCGACAGTCCACATTGGCTACTTGAAGTCTGTTTTCTCAAATGCTTGCCATCGGTTTGATCTGAGTTTGCTGGATTGAGACACCTGGATTCTATGTTTGATAAGGATTCCAGGATTCCAGGCATTGCTTATTTGCTCAAATGCAGAGGAATGTTCAAGCCGTCGGCAATGCTTGTCGCGGAGTTGTCACCATCGCGGGCACCAGGAAGTTCTTCGTTGGAGGCAACTAGAAATGCAATGGTACAAAATGATTCCATTTCAAAGCTAGAGAGATTAATACATCTTAAAATTATCAATATATACAGACTATGGCATACTTTAGTTGTTCTTCCTTTTGCTACTTTTACACCCAAGCTATTGGGAAATCTGAGTCCAATACTGAATTCATTCCAATTTTCTTGATGTTACAGGTAACAGAATCGACTGATTTCAATGAACTAGCAGACAGAGAACCATGGCTATCCTCGAGCAGACTCGTAGTTAAGCTTGACATGTTGTTCGGAAAGCGAGGAAAGAGTGGCTTGGTAGCCTTGAATCTGGACCTAGCCCAGGTTATTGCATTTGTCAAGGAACGCCTAGGAAAGGAGGTAATGGATTGTCATTTTTTTCAACTGTGATTGTTGATCATATATACATAAACATGTATTTGGCCATAAAATATTTTGATGTTTTTCAGGTTGAGATGGAGGGTGCAAGGGCACCTATATCAACATTCATTGTGGAGCCATTTGTACCTCATGATCATGAGTTTTATATGTCGATCATGTCAGAGCACCTCGGTTCAACCATTAGCTTTTCAGAATGCAGAGGCATTGAAATCGAAGAAAATTGGGACAAGGTACCCTAATAGCTACTATATTATTTAGATTTCTATGTAGCGTAATTCTTGCAAATGTACTGCTATAATTTTATTGTTCTCTTGTTGATTAGGAACTTTGTATAGGTACATGAGTTTTCTGGGTACTGAGTAGCTACCATTAACTACTGATTATATCATTCTACTTTGTCTCAGTTAGCTTTGGATCTTCACTGTGGTAACATGTTTCGAAATTGGTATTGCTAATCACAATTGTGCAGGTTAAGTCAGTATTTGTCCCAACAGAAAAGTCCCTGACGGCTGAGTTATGTGCACCCTTGATTGCAACTCTTCCATTGGAGGTAAACTATTCTTGTAACCGGGATTTTCTTTTAAGATCATCTTTTGTTGTAAAATAAAATTCTGATAATGATGAATCTAGATGTTAAATGAAACCTCCTTGTCAGAGGAATAAGCAATGGGTCTTATGTTTATTATTTTTTGAAATTGTCTTACAGAAGTATAGCCAAATGGGTCTTCTTTGTCAAGTTCAATATTATTTGGTATAGAGCTATATCAGGGGTTTTTAGAAATGTATTTGTTATACACTTACTTCACAGCTTTTGTCAGCAATACATGGGTAGTCTGTACCTCAGCTTTCCAATTGCAATTATTTGGGGATCAAATTTCCAAGGGTGGATAGATAATGGTTGGCATCTGGGATAATATATGGCAATTGCATCTTCTATTCTTTTAGTTATATTTTCAGTGGATATCGTGGCGTGTCTTCAGATAATACCGCTAATATTAATAAGATTAGACTGAGTATGCAACAGGCGGTCACCATTGCTGCTCGACCTGTCTAAAGTGGAGTGAGTTAAACTCTAAACTATTTGAACCATGTTTTCGGCAAAAAATTTGATTAAAATTTGGTAAAAATGTTAAACCATTTTTTCAGCGAAAATTTTGATTAAAATTAGGCAAAAATCTTTAAAATTTCAGTTTCAGTTTATTGAAATTGTATAATTGGGAAATTTGGATTAAAATTAGGAAAAAAAATCTTTAAAATTGCAATTTCAGTTTATTGAAATTGTATAATTAAGGTTGCCAGAGGTCCATCTTTGCAAATAAAATTATAACTTCAGCTTCAGCAACCAAAATCTTAGCAAAAATTCCAACCCTCCAATTTAAACCACAAAAATACAAATGATCTATAGTTTAGCTCTCGGAGACCAATCTTACATACATAGTACTTCAGAGATTGTCCTCAGAAATGGTACTTCAAAGCTATATTCTTCCATAACTGGTGGTGCTTGTTGAAAGTTGTTGCTGCAGACCTAGCTTCAATAAATTGTGGCGCAGGTTGACAGTTTGTCTTACATGCATCTATTTTCAACAAATTTATGCAGAACGTGTTTACGCAATAAAATCTAAGAAACGTAATAGAACAACGCAATTATACTATGTATCGCATGAGTGCATGACAAGATTTGTATAGTTCAAGAGACATTTAGAAATATTCTAAATAACTATATATATAGAAGAAACCATTTCTTTTCATGTATGTTTTCCTTTTTAATTGGAATTTATGTAGAGACTCTCTCATCATATATTCATTGAAAAATATCAAATATACAAAACAATTTTCGTTGTGTTAAATGGTATATTCTGAATGGTCGATATGAAATTTTTTCATCCCATTGACAGTTAAAATGAAATTTATTATTCTATCTATTCATGTGAATGACAGAGTTTTGTGGTGTCAATTGGTATATTTTGAGCGGTCATAGGAAACTCCTTTTTTTCCTGAGAAAGGTCATAGGAAACTTTGTTAGTGTTTATTTTGATAATTATTATATTATTAGGTTTATTTTATATAAATTGACGGATTTTTTTTTGGTCTTTGGAATTTTGAAAAAACTGATAAATAATTATTTGTTTTGTTTTAATATTGTGTTTTTATGATTGAAGAGATTGGAAATAAATTTTGTTAAATTTTGGTAAGGTAAGAATATTTTGAAATTGAAATTTTAAGGTGGATATATAAAATATTTAAGAGAAAATGTTTCTCATCTTCTATCTTCTTAATATCACAACAATGATAATGATCTTTCATTTCAGAATGTCTTAGGATTTTGTCCAATACCTTATTTCACTATGGAGTTTAAGAGAGTTTGTTTTTATTTCAATAATGTAAACTGGTAACTTTTAACTTTTATTTTGAACAGAACAATTTTCAGAAATTATACTTATTCTGCAAGTAAAAAATTTGTATAAACTCTAAGAAATATAAGAATAAAAAAACCAGAAAACAGTCTTTACTTTCATGCAAAAACTGGACCTTACGATCCCAAGATAAGATCTGAAATAAAGCCAAAATCTGAACATTATCTGGTTTTGCTGGTAACTTTTAACTTTTATTTTGAACAGAACAGTATCCGGAAATTATACTTATTCTGCAAGTAAAAAAATTGTATAAACTCTAAGAAAGATAAGGATAAAAAAACCAGAAAACAGTCTTTACTTTCATGCAAAATCTGGACCTTACGATCCCAAGATAAGATCTGAAATAAAGCCAAAATCTGAACATTATCTGGTTTTGATCTGCAAATATACTACTGAAAAGATTATCAGAGCAGTGAAAGGAGATCTGTCCATTCTCCTTTTCATTGTTTTAAAAAACTTTACTATCCTTGTGTTACGGAGAGAAATTCCTATGGCTTGGGGTACCACAACAGACAGCTTTGACTCCAGAAATCAATCTTTCCCAATATGCAATAGAAATAAAATGTCTAACACTAAAGGATCAGACCTCGTACCTTATTCCGGACGGTTGAAGTAGATCCCCGTTGAGCTTTCCAATCTTCAGCTTGAATTGATATAATACTTCCTCAACAACAAGTAAACAATACAAGCATACTATATATCATGGTGTTAGATCTATTCTAGCATATATAATCAATAATGTAAAAGCATTTGGCATATTCCAATGGATACAATATTCAATCAAATACACATCATTGGACAGGAAAAGATAGTTCTTATTAATATAAATCAGAGATTACAAGATAGATACAACCTCTGACGGTACGTCTGCAAATCGGAGAAACTAAATCCCCCACTTGGGCCTCCACCACCTCAATCCTCCATCTCACGATAGCAAGCTCACTAGCAAAAGGCAAGCTTGGGAAGAACACAAAAGTGCTCCAAAGGGACAAAGGGATGCAGACTCAAGCATAAATTCCGGCAACAATGGACTATAGTTTCGTTGCTTTCAATCTCTCTATATGCCTTCAATGTACCAAGGGGTTCCTTATATAGCTTCACAAGGGATAATGAAGGGTCGAATCTGAGCGATCTCAAGGCATATGGAAGGCCAGGAGTCAAATGAGTCGGATCCATGTCAAGGAAAATTCCAAAAGGATTTGGACTATGCACACATCCTGATGTACGCGGTTATAGGAGTCAAACCCGCATATGTACGCGGTTATCGGGGAAAAAGCCGCGTATATCATCTTTTATATAGTTTTAGGGATGATCAAGGAAACATCAAAGGATAAAATATGGTCCATGGGGTCTAAAGAGTCTGCAACGGGACAAGGGAAGGCCATACAAAGTGTGATTCACCTGGAGTGGTGAAATCCGCTATAACACCTTGATGTTGTCATGATCTTTTGGTTCTATTGCCAGTTTTTTATTTATTTATATTGTTTTTTAAAATCTGTGTCTTTCCTGCTTCCAACTGTTTGAGTTTTACTTGTTCTATACAGCTACAAAATATTTAGGGGGGGTGTAGCTGATTACCCTTCGGCTTATTGAAAAGAGTTTGCAAAATTGTTTTATGGGCTTCGACCCTTCCAACTTTGCGATGTATCAAGTATATTCTTCAACAGTTGGCTCACTTGAGTTCTGAGCTCAGATTTTTCAATATTATATTGGCCAAACTGGATTTGAATTGGATCGTTTGGACCGGTTTAGTGGGTATGGGTGTTGAATTAGGCTTTGAAATGGGGCAATATGTTGGTTTAATCCCGAACATATGAATTCATGACAAAATCTACCATTAAATGTGCACATGCTTGAAACAAAAAGAAGGGGAAAGTCAAAAGCAAAAAGGAAATTAAAGCCCACCCCGCAAAAAGAAGAGGAAAGTCAAAAGCAAAAAGGAAATTAAAGCCCACCCTGCAAACCTTAGATCATTGCTATTTTTTTTCGATGGAAGAAATCTTGGGGAACACTCTGAGTACTTTCATGGATAGTAAATGAGGTAAGCTGTCGGCCATAATTATTGAGCCTCACTCCAATGGGATCAAGAGAGTCGAACTTGTGACCTCCCCTACTGTTGGGGAGAGATCTCGCGTTTGGCTCAATATCAATTAAGCTAACCCTCGGGGCTATTAGATTATAGTTATATACAAACATCTCCCATGTTTTCCTCACACCTTTTTCTTTCATTGATTGTGAGCATTTGGAGTTTTTGAAGCTACAATGAAGATAGTTGATTCAGAGTTTGATTTATCATAGAAAATTGGGGTGAAGCATTTGGTGGACAATGCCCTCAAGTGCAAAAATTATGCAATTAGTCAAATTTGCAATGTTTTAGAGTGTGAGCATAATTTGTCTGTCATTGAGCGCATTCACATGGAGAAGAGAAACTACTTGGAATAACAATGGTTGAATGATCTTGTCTTCATGCATCACAACCTTTCACTTATGCACAACCAATTGTTGAACAAAATCCTTGATGCATATCTCATTGTCTAGATGCAATTGATCCCTTCTTGGAGTTGATAGTGGAAATTTTGCCATAGAATTTCATGATGATTATTTTTGGGGGATGGGTGTGAAGGATGATCCAATAGTATCACGAAGCACCAACACTCATTTCTCTACAAGATATGAGCACAGGGTATATAAGAGTGAGGATTCTCATCCCTTTCCAACGCCTTGATGTTTTGAAATTTTGTGCGTGTGTGTATCTTGAAGTGTCTTGATTTTATGGTCTACATGTCTAGTGTTGAACATTTGTATCCCTATGTAAGGGGACTTATATTTGATGTATTCATTATTACATGTTGAATATTATGTCGAGTCTCTTTTTCTTTTCAACCATTTTGCACAGGTGTATGTACAAACTTTATATGGTATGAGATTCAAGCACAATGATGGTATCTAAGAAGCTAGTTTGCTTTTACAAATAGTACATCAAAAAGCTAATTGTATGCCGTATAAAAGTTCATCAAAAATATGTAAGTTAAAAAAATGTAGAGTCCTTATATATATAGTTTGTGAAAAAGCTGAATGAATAAAAATATAGAAAAAGAATGATTAAACGTGCCACGACAAGGATGTAAGTATGCCTAAAAAGATTTTTATTAATAAATTTGAATTTGACAATCATTAGTATAAGCAACAATTAATAAAATGTAGACTCCTTATAAATATATAGTTTGTTATAAAGCTGAATGAATAAAAAAATAGAATGAGAATGATTAAGGGTGTCAAGACAAGGATGTAAGTATGTCTACAAAGATTTTATTAATAAATTGGAATTTGACAATCATTAGTATAAGCAACAAGATAGTAGATACATCCGTAAATTTATGCAATGTTACTTGATTGTAACATAAAAACTACAAAAACTAACGATCCATTCTCATTTGGATGAGAGAATAATACTTTTCATGATTACTTTTGAAAAGCCAATAATGTAATGGCCAATTATGTGAATAATATAATGTCTTGTTGTATATATCTACATCTCCTTGCTTAGCTTGCAACACTGCGTATTTTTATTGCACCCCTAGATACAATTGCTAGTTATTTTGAAATTATAACCCTATTTGCCTTTAAAAATATGTATGTTTATTTTGAAATTATAACCCCATTTGCTTTTAAGAAAATGTATGTTTATTTTAAAATTATAACCCCATTTGCCTTTGTGTGACCGAACTCCCTTGTTTGTTTGAGAGGATATTGGATTCATGTTAATGTTTTCGTGTTTGAACCTGCACTTTTATGAGGTCAACTTTCAGAGGAGTTGTAATTTTAAAGGTTTAAATGTGAGGAGTTGTAATTTTAAAGGTTTAAATTTGATTTTGTTATCTAATTTAATATTAATAGTACGAGAAAAAGTTTTATGAATATTGAAAATAAATTTTATGAATAATACAATAAAATAATATTTATTTCATAAGATAATAATTTTTGTAATGATTTATTTCAAATAAAATAACCACCATAAAATCAACTTGAATCCCTCACATTTTAACAGATAAACACCTATTAAACAATTCAACTATCCATGTAAAGGAATAGTTTGAAGTGTTATGCTGTTATGGATAGCACAGTGGAGTCACTAGATAAAGCCTACCAGGGCTTCATGGCAGCGGCGGCGTGCGTTTTGGAAGCCAAGGAATCCTCAGACGCTGCCAAGACGCCCACTACAGACGCCGCACTCGAAAACTTCAAGCAGCACTGGGAGTTGCTCCGGGTTGCTTGCGACAGGGCAGAGCAGCTGGTGGAGTCGGTGCGGCAGAGGATCGGCTCGGAGTGCCTTGTCGACGAGGCCACAGGCGGCTCTTCTTCGGCCAGGGCCGGCCAGACTGCGGTGGGCATCCCGCCAATCAGCGCCGTCAGGCTGGAGCAGATGAGCAAGGCAGTCAGGTGGCTCGTCATCGATCTCCAGCAGGGAGGGGGAGGAGGAACCTCCAATTCCAATCCCGCCACAGTCGCCGCTGCTTCGCTCTCTTCCCTGCCCTCAACCGGGGCTACTTCTGGTGCCACCGCCGGCTTCGACGCGCGCTTCGGGGAGGACGCGGTCCAGTAAGGTTAGAAAAGGCACCTGTATTTATTTTCAGGTTTTGGGTTCTTCTTCATCGGTTTTAGGTTTTCTGGTTGATGCGTGTTTAGATGCATCTCCGATCTGGGTATTATAGTGAATATTTTATGATCTCGCTTCACTCTGTTACGTAATTGTTCAATCTGCTATGTGGTTAACCCAGATTTTTACAGATTTTATGGCAGTTTTAAACACATATACACAGATTTGCAGACATAGCTTGCAAATGAGAGCAGCAGGCAGATTTACGTACTCAACAGCAGCTTTAAAAGCTGGAAACAGAACAAGTAGTCAATTCACAAACCCATTAGATATCGTTGCAGAGTACAGAGACAGGTACTCAGCTATGATCCATCCAATGCTTGTACAGCCAGGCCCCTCAGACGACATCATCAACAGTGCATCGGCCCTTTAACGGTTCTTGATGATTCGTTTGAGGAGCTTATTCTCTTACCCATCTGCTGGCCTCAGCATTTTTCCCGAATGAGAACAGGAAAAATTCCACCGTGAAAACCCATCCCACTCAAACTGGAATCTCACGCTCCCCAACCTGCAATACTGGACTATAATGGGGCTCTGAATCCATATAGATGGTCAAAATCGTGATTTCAGCAATGTATTATGTGATTTCAGTGGTTTTCAATTTACCGGATTCTGAACCACTCGCTGGAAATGGGAAAATATGAGTGTCCCTTATGCTCTGTCTCTCCCACTTTACTTGCTCCCCCTGAAATGTTTTTAGCTCCCTTGACCTACTTATGTGGTTATAAGTTGGATATTAATAGAATTATCTTAGAATGGACATACTTGGTTGCCAAGGAGGAATTCACCACCCAGCCATAGACAGCTCTACTTGAATGCCATCCCTTAGTTGGGGCTACGATGTGACAAGACTTTAAGGCAATTGCAGGCGCATTACAAGAATTCACAACAGCAATGCATTGACCCTCACCAGGCTACTCATTTGAACAAAGATAAGGGCAAAATGGATCAACTGGAACCCCACTGCTAGTCTACTGTTTATAAAGAAATCAAAGTCCTTTAAGGTGTATGAGTTTTAATGTTTCACCTTGGCATGCCGTACGCAGCAGAAATGCACAAGACTCTCAACGCCAAAAGACTCACAAAGATGTGCAGAATATTGGAGAGACAATACAATTACTTTCTTAAATTGCAGTGAAGTGATTAACGCCTTTCCATAGGCATTGGAAATATCTTAAATTGCAATGGAGGGATTGACTCCTTTATATAGGCATTGGAGAGAGTATCTACGCCAAATGTCAAGACTTTAATGGGAAAGATTGATCCTTAGATGTATGTTGCATTAGCTAAATCTGCCGGTTTGAGGGATACCAATTTGTAGGAGTACACAATTTATTGTTATTATAACCAGAATAAAATATTGAGGATGTGCATAAGGCTTTGTTTCCATTTTCTTGGTGGGCCTTGCCTCCTCTGATTGATGAAAAACTACTTTCATGTTCTCTTAAAAACTCCTTGGTATACAACTTTCAAGCCAGGTAGAGATAGCCATTGGCTTGTCTTATGATTACAACGTAAATTGGGCAGTAGTAAAAGCACCAAAATAATATGGGAGCCAAAATACTTTGGAGACTAGTCTAAGGGCCAAAGACCTGGTGGAAGGAAGCTTTTCATAATAAATTCCTCTATGGAAGTAGGCTTAGAATTCTAGACTCCCCGATTCCTGAAACAAGTGGTTCCCCAATATGAAGATTATGTAAAGCGATGTCCACTATTATTCAACCACATCTATCATGGATTCCAGAAGATGGCGGAACTATAAACCTTTGGACCAACATAATTCTAGGAAGGCAACCTTTAGCTCAGTACCCTACTCTCCAAGCTCTTAAAGACTAGCTAGCAGCTATGGGTATCTCTTTTTTCGATCTTTCTGTCTGGGATAATGAAAAAATGGAATGGGTGGATTCCTCTCTTCCCTCCAGCAAACATAAAACCCCATTTCTCACTCTTATACTCGATATTAAAAGGAACAGCTCCCACTCACCTGAATGATTAGGATCGACGAGGATGGGTACCAGCAGGGACTCTTACACAATGAAGGAAGAAGGATAGAATACAAATTTATGGAATTATAACAACGTCGAACTTTGGGATCATTCATATGGAAGCAAATACGGGAAGGCGATGGGCTGCCAAAAGTAAGAATCTTCTATTGGGTCTTAGCTCATGGAAAGCCTATAACAGACGATAATATAAAAAGGAGAGGAATTCTTGGTCCTTCCAAATGCGCCCTCTGTTTGGAGACTGAAGAAACAACCCAGCACCTATTCTATTCATGGTATGTCCTTACATGCACGCAGTGTGGGTAGTGGCCTTCAAAGATCTTAGACGCAGTGTGGGCAGCGTATGTTTGTTAGCTGGAAGATAAACTACCTAGGCATCATCAGCAAAAAGACCCCGCTGAACAGAGTTTTGGACAGCAATGCCAAATTACATTTGGTGGAAGATGCGTCTTACTCGGAATAGAGCAATTTAAAATTAAGAAATGGCAATGCCAAGACTTTAATTAATAAATAGCATTGCAGCACAAGCAAAAATATGCTATTTTAAACAATATGTTCAAATGAAATAGGACTTACTAATCTGGAACAGTATTAAACAGCTTTAAAAAGTGGCTAAGACCTCTTATTTTTGCAGCTCAAAGTCCCCCAAAGATTGAAATTAAAAGGCCCAGCCAGTTGCATAAGTGGAAGCATAGATTTTGACTATGTTAGGCGGAAGCAATCATGGTCTACCAAGGTCTTAGAATGCTGAAAACCAAAAACATTGAAAATGTGACGGTAGTGGAAGACTTCTCGATAGTCATAAGGGATCGAGACACACAAATAATTTTTTTAATACATTAAGCTCGCAAGATTTATTCAGAGATCATTGGATTTGGCCTCAAAACTCAAAAATATTATCTTCTTGCAAATGCTAAGAAATAAAAATAAAAATGCGGACGCCAAGCCCAATCAAAGCATCAGTTTTAATGAGGGCATTATATACTTAGGTGATGGATCCACTAAAACTATTAGTATACCATGAATAATTACATTCAAAGGGCAATGTTGTGCATGGTTTACAATTGGCATAGTATGCAAAGCGAAGGTACAATGGGATTAAATTCCACACAAGATATGTTTTTAGTATTGACAACGTTCTCTCCTTTAAGCATTTCAATTCGTCCTTGCAGTGATTGAATGTGGGTCTTTGGTCAAGCTTGACGGCGGTGGTGGTGAGAGGGGAGGCAATTGACCCTCTTACTGCATAGGACATTGCTTCTCCGGGATGCCCATGTACAAGAACAAAAGCATCTTAGTTTTGTTCAGCGGAGCAGTTTGGAGGTTAGAAGCACAATGGTTTGGCTCTCTTGGAGAGGTTACTCTTGGAGGAAAGTGTTGTGGGATTGGGTAGCTCTTAAGGGTGTCACGTACCCATGCCCCCAATATCATGCAGAATTAAAATTTTCATTGAGAACCTTTACTGTTCATCGAAACATAGGGCATGGTCGCGAACCACTTCTCGACATTTCCAACACTGTCACGCTCCCTTCCGTCTTCCATTGATCCATTCGATGATCTACAAGGAAAGATAGCAGAGGAGATCGGAGGGCGGGGAGAAAACGCGATGAAAATCAACGATCATAAACGATCCCATAGCTGGAACCAAATCAACGGCTCAGAATTCACCCGCAAAATCAACAGTACGGAAAGCCCGAGTTGCGGGGTCGAAAGTTACAAAAATTGCAATCTCACTTTTCGCATCTCACATCCCGCATCGGAAATAGATCAACTATAGAGAATCATCCCGCGAAGATCGACGACGCGAAGATTTGAATGGCGGGATTGGGAATTATGGAAATCGCAGCACCGCGATTCCGCATCCCGCAAGTTGCGGAAGGGAAATTTGCGGAAACCAAAATCCGCGAAACGACATTCCGCATCTCGCATCCCGCAACCCTGCAAATTTGCATAAAGGAGGATTTCTAGCAAGAAACTCAGCCTTTTGACTGTAGTCTTGGATCGATCTTATCATTCAAGCTATTACCAATCTGGCCAATCTACCCTGCAACTTAGTTCAAAACGCATTGAGAGAAAAACATACATAGATGCCTATAATTGCAGTTATTCAAAAGAACAATGCATCAATTCAACACAGCAACATGTTCATCACATTCCATCAAGCAATTACAATGCAAGAAATACAGTTGCAGAGAATTATGTAGACAAGAACACTTATCTTGAACATAACTTGTCCTGGAACCCCACCCAACCATAGACCAGTGTGCTCCTTAGTCTCTCAGCAACACTGCCACCCCCGAGTTGGGCATGATTTCCTACAGGAATAAGGGAAAACTAGCAGACTCATACATAGCCAAGGTGCGATAACAGTCGGCCAAGCCAACACAGTTGGGTTTATCAGGTTGCAGGGTAAAACATTCCAACATATGGGTTTCATAGGCCACTCAACCAAGTCATCTCACAGTTGGGTATCACAGACTGAACACAGTCAAGCCAACATTCACCTTTAAGGACCAGTCAAGCCAACATATGGGTTTATTAGACTGTACACAGTGAAGCCATCTCACTGCTGGGTTTGTCAGGCTAACTAGCCAAGCCAGCATTTGCAGTTGGGTTTATCAGACTATCCAGTCGAAGGTTACTCACAATGTCAAACACAACAAGACACAACCAAGCCAACAGATGGGTTTATTAGGCTATCAGCCAAGCCATCTTTCCAGTTGGGTTTATCAGGCTCCCAAGGCAATGGGCAGGAAGAACTGCTAAGCTAGTGAGCTCATCTATAGAGCTAAGAACACCTTCACAAGACCTATCTGGCTTGGATTCCTCACTGCCTACACACCCAACACAAGGAAGTGTCTTCTTCTCTGCTCCACAGTCCCTCAGGCTACACCTTCCCTTTCAGTGCTCTTCAGGATGTGCATAGCAGGTTCACCAACCACTCTTATCTTATTGTGAGGTTCCACACTAGGTTTATCAAGCACATCCTACGTCTCTCCCATTCCTAAGTCTTGTACATAGTTTAGACCCGAACCTGGGTGCACAATACAATAACCACAGGGAGACTCTACAACACAGGCTTACTCTGGAACACAAGTAACAGGGTCTCATACACTCTGTAGTTTAAGATAACGCAGCAATCACAGTCCTGCTAAGGGAAAACACTCGCAAAACGCGAAGGATACGCACAGGAAGAGCTCCGCTGCTACCACAATGTCACTCTCCTGGAAAACGAAGATGGTGGTGAATAACTGAGTGAACCAAAACGTCCCGCAGCTCTCAAAACGTGAGAGTGAATCCAAAACGTGAACGCGTGAGTTAAACTGGCATATGGTTTTGGTATTTTCTTGTCCATGCAAGCAAAACATGACATTCCAAAACTGGGTGCTCTGCCCAATTTGAATTTGCCCATACTCTTCCCCTTCCAAGCAATAACTACCTCAACCACCTTCTGCAGAATAAATGGCTGGGGAGAGAAGACAAGAAAGAGGGTAGTTGATAGTTCTGATGGGTTCTCCCCATGACACATGGCTTTTCCCCAAACTGGCTCAAGGTTAACATTCCCACCCCCTTATCCTTAGGAAAATCATGCCACCATCTCATTATTCATTGCATTGACATAGCTGGCTGTGGGTTTTTCGTTAATTTGCATATTTACATGATGTTTACAAACGTGCTTGACTCAGCATAGAAACCATAGGCATCAACCATGATCGCCTATATACCAAACATTAATCAATGACAGGGCCTTGGCCTTGAGCTCCTTGTCATGATTCCATATAATATTTACATCATATACATTAATGCAACGGGGTCAAAACCGGGGTGTTACAAAGGGTGTCCCCTCACTTCATGAATCCTCTAGCCAGATGGTGGATCCTCGTTGTTGTTGTATTCTTCATGAATTAGCCTACGTTAAGAGATGTATCAAGTGATGCGAGGGAGAGGTAGAGGATGCATAAGGGGAAATTTAGTTTTCCAAAAAAGGAATCAACTAGAAGAGGATTAGAATGATAGATGGACAACAGAGCACAAGGAAAAAAATAGGGCTATGGTGGAAATCAAGGTATTCTTTCATTCAACTCAGCAAAAACATTATGAGCTGGAACAATCCCTTTAGTCATCGGTATCCAAAGTTGACATAATCCTGGAATATGTGAGTCCTCTTGTAGACAAGGATATATTTGGGTATCAGAAGGTGGAAAAAGGCACAACTATGGGCACAACAGAAGCGACCATTATCCCTCGCAACAAACTAAAATATGATCATTTTTAGTGTAATGATCAAATACGGAAGATGAAGGGTTGAAACTTGAAACATGGAAAATAGTTGGTCAATTTTTAAGAGGATCCATAAGAAGGGATCTAGATTTGGTCTTACCCTTGTCACAAAAGTTTTTCTAGTTTACTAAGGGAGTATGCATAAAAACCAGTGCCTTTGGGGGTTTCTCCATTGGTTGAAGAGACTTTGGAAACCCTTTTAATGGTGGCTAAATCTATTGATATGGGAGCGGGAGTATCGTGTGTCAGGTCTCTTTATGGATCTCTAAGACAAAGTAAGGTTTGGATGGCGAGCATGAGTTTACGACGATCTCAAAGTCGGAAGAGACAACAGGTGTCAACTCCACAAGCAGGGCAGACCATTTAAAGGTAAGTGCTACTAAAGGTAATATACTTCTTGGTAGAGTTGAGTAAAGAGGTTCCTCGTTTTCGGAGTTAGATCGTGTCCCCGCAACTTCTCCGCAACTTATCTTTGTTTCTGTATATCCACATATCTGTATCTCTTTTGGACTGACTCAACTGGTTTGAGCAAAGGGACGGTTTTTTCTCCAATTTAAACGACTCCTTCCAAAGGTATCTCTAGCAAGGCTTGGTAAGGACTTAATCCCAATTTCTGTCTTGTACTTTCACACACTACCTCTTTCTTTGGTTGAGCGAGCTTTTGCTACCTCACCTTTGAAAATTTTTGTAACCCCAACCTGGTTTCAATTTTAGTTCACTGCATATGGTTTAATGCCCAACCCCATATGCATGTTCATATAAAAATTAATTTTTTTTAACTTGAAATTTGAAACACATGAGACACCTTTGAAATTTTTTGTAACCCCAACCCAGTTTCAATTTCAGTTCACTGCATATTTCTTTTAATGCCCAACCCCAGTATGCATGTTCATATAAAAATTAATTTTTTTTAACTTGAAATTTGGAACACATGAGATAATTTCAACTTTTGCAAACTCATGATTTTTTCTGGCAGCCTAACTTTTCAATCTCAGAAAAATATTTCAGTGACACACACAATAAAAATGACTCGGTATTTTTGACCAAAATGGTCTAGGATAAAATCCCGAAGGGAAAACCTTTATGAGAGAGAATTTTATTATTTCTTCAGTACAAATTAATAACAATATTACTCATCTCCCTTCTTGAAATTCGTTCCAGTATCTCAATGACAAAATTGCTGCATTAAATTCCTTGAAAAATGTGTTGTATGACCTCACACGTGATGACCTCAAAAATGTGTTGTATGACCTCAAAAATTGTTGCATTAAATTCGAGATTGTTGTACAACCTCGATTTCTGTGATGTGTGGACTAATTGTTTTTTGCCTCGAAAACCGTGCCTAGCTTCTCGAATTTTGTGTTGTATGGACAACATATAATGTTGTACTTTCTCCTTGAAAATTGCGACAAACTATCTCAATTTTCGTGTTGCTGTACAGATAGGTACAATACGAGACCTCCTCGATTTATGTGCATGTTGTATAGTACTTCCTGTACGGATTTGCCTTGGGAACACATGCCAAAAACCTGCCCTTTCTCCTTCTTGGAATTTGTGCAAGGGTTTTCTCTCTCTCTTCTCTCTTGGTCTTCTTCTCTCCAAAAACTATCTTTGGAAAGTGAACAATGAAAAATCTCATGCCTTTCCCTAGCCTTTTTGATTGAGTAACAACCATTTGAAAATCAATGGCCTAGATTTAAACATAACTAGATGAGATCTGGGGCGAAGATAAAATCTCACTTTTCTCATTAAAAAGCATTTAATTACCTTTTAAATAATAAATGAGACATTTAATGCTCACCCACTTTTAATTCTCATTAAAGTCACATTTTAACTTTTATAGCTCAACTTCATTTTATAAAGTGACTCTATAATCATAAAGTCAATCTCACTTTATAAAAATGCTAGGGACCATATTTAAAGTGTCATTATCCACCCCAAGGCACAAATGAATGGACAAACACTTCCTAGGTGAAATTTCAACACTCCCTCTTATTGAGGAAAGTGTTCTTCATCACCCACATCTTGTCTCTGAAATGAATATGCTTCCCTCTTCCCAAAGACTTCGTGAGAATGTCTGCTACCTGCTCATCAGTAGAAATGTACTGCTACTCCACAACTCCTCTCTGAACATAGTCTCTAATGAAGTGATATCTAACTGTCACAATGCATAATAGTAGGCCTCATCTCTTGACCAAACAAGTCTACCATCAATTTGCGAAGCCACAATGCCTTGCAACTAGCTTGACTAGCTGCCATGTATTCATCCTCTGTAGAACTCAAAGCAACAGAATTTTGTTTCCGATTGAACCACGACACAACTGTCGAGCCCAAACTGAAACAACAACTGAAAGTGCTCTTTTGGTTTGAATCACTGCCTGCATAATCTGAATCTGTGAAACCAATCAAGCCCACTCTATCCGACCTCCTGTAGTCTAGACCATAGTCTACTGTCCCACCAAGGTATCTTAAAATGTGTTTTGCGGTTGTTCAGTGCACTCTCCTGAGGTCCACCATGAACTGACTGAGAGTGTTCACCACAAAACTCATATATGGTCTGGTGTTGACCAGATACATTAATGAACCAATAAGTTGACAATACAAGGTAGGATCCACTAACTCTCCCTCAGAAGCATGAAGCTTCTTCCAGTTAGTGATCATGGGTGTGGACATGGGCCTGCACTCCTCCATCCTAAATCTCTTTAGAACATCTGCAACATGTTTTCCTTGCCCTAGGAAACATGTCCATCCTCTTGCCACACCTCCGTGCTCAAGTAGTAATGCATCAACCCAAGGTATGTCATCTCAAACTCTGAAGCAAGATCTTTCTTGCATGCTTCAATCAGGTGCCCTCCTCTTGTGATGAACAAATCATCAACATATAGCAGAAGAATGAACGGATCACCTCCAACCACAATGAAGTATAGGTTGGGATCCTTCTCACTCTTCTGAAACCCAATCGAAAGCAAATATGAATCAATCCTCGAGTATCAAGCCCGAAGGGCTTGCTTGAGACCATACAAGGCCTTTTTCAGCCCCCACACATGAGACTCCCTCTCATGAATCCCAAAACCTTGTGGCTGCTCTAGATATACCTCCTCTTGTAGAAGACCGTTGAGAGAAGCGGTCTTCACATCCATTTAATGAATCCTCCAACCCATCTCTGCAACAATGGAGATCACTGCTTTGATCGAAGAAAATCTAGCAACCGACGCAAAGGTTTTATCATAATCAACTCCCTCTACGTGTGAGAACCCGTGCGCTACAAACCGAGCTTTATACTTCTCGATGCTGCCATCTACAACATGCTTGATCTTATAGAGCCACTTGGAAGTCATAACTGACTTCCCCTCTAGTCTCGGAACAACCTCCCACACACAATTCTTCATGATGGAATTGTACTCTTCCATCATGGCATCTCTCCAAACCTGATGTGTGGATGCCTCCTCATAAGTAGTAGGCTCGGACTCACGCAAGTTGGTCACCATCACCATGTAATTGGAAAATCTCTTTGGTGCCCTGCTCTCTTTGACCTTCCTCCTATGTGGCCCCACAGGCTCCTCAGCTCCCTTCACAAGTTCCTTAAGCCAACTTGGCTTTCTTTTCTTGGAAGTAGCTTCCTGTGGCAGAGCCTCCTCTACATCCTCATTTGATGACTGTCTCCCTGAAGAAGTACCCGGGGTCTGAGATCTCGTGCTTGGTGAACTTGACCCTGACCCAAGTGATCTCTAATCACTTGAAGGTGAAACCTGTAATCTGAGAACTTGTTCCTGAACCAGAAGTCCTTGTAGACTGTGTCTCTGACATTGCTGAACCTGTAACCTATGACCTAGTCACCCTTGAGACTGTTGATGTAATTGTAACTTCGGAATGTATTCACTTGTATTTCTTATCTATTGTAACCCGATGTTTATTTCGGGATGTTATCATGTCATGTCATGCCCCGATGTTCCGATCGAGAGAATCAATAATGTAAACAAGTCATGTCAAGTCATTGTGGGTAACCCTCTGATTGTCTAAGGGTTAAAGTCCCCGCAGTTTCGAGGCACTAGGGCTATTAGATTCTCCTAGTAGAGGTCGGCCCTAGTAGGGTTTTAGTCATGTCAGGATTAGTATAAATAGAGAGCTGGACTCTCTATTTAGCACACATCACATACACACTCAAGTGTAGCGCATAGTTGAGG
>LPNX010849138.1:631296-669168 GCA_001517045.1 Pseudotsuga menziesii
GAGCAAATCAAGTTTGCAGGCAAGACGGCGTCAATGTTTCATATTTTATATAAACACTAAACTTCTGTGTAATCTATTGTTAATTGTGTTTAGAGTGGTCGATAGAGCTGTCTCAATTTTTTAACTGAACTTGAAACGGGAGAATTTTAGTTTCTACTATAATTAGCGCATTCAAAAAGGGCTTAGGATTATTCAATGTGGAAAAGACTGGAGAAGGTTGCATGAGTGGCTCTTCATTTAAATTCCTCATTCATGTGTGATCTGATTTGGCATCTCCAAACTTTTAGAATGGATTTTGGTCATTCGTACTGATAAATGTTCAGAACCTCAGATTGGCAATTTTAAATGAGTATACACTCTTCAAATGAGTTGTGCTTCTGTTTGATGCATCTAAACTTTGAAATTTCATACCAACAAGAAAGCAAATCATTTTTCTGTATGATCATGATGTAACACTATATTACTTGGATTCTGTAATGATTTTTCACTGGAGTAAATTAAAATTTGCCCTTTTCAATACAAATATGACCTCTGCAAGTCCATTCAACTAATGCGTTTTCCTTTAATGCGGGAATACGAATGCCAGTTGTAACATAAGAACATAGCGAACCATTAATTTATCCTCTGGAAATAGTTAACCATAGAATAGACATTTGTTTATTTCAGCACTGTTTATTTTATCTAGGCACGAGAAGGCGAGATGGTTTCCACACATTGTTTATTATGTCAGAGCATAAATTTCACACTCGACTTTCTTAATTGAATACACATTTACAGCACACAATTAATTATTCTCCGGCCAAAATTATTCAACCCTGTAATAGACATGTCATCATAGTCCCATCTTTTATCCCAACCAAGGGCACCCGACTAAAAATGGACATTATATCCTTTGACAATGCCCAACACTGTTTATGACGTTTTTCTTCTTTTAGATCAAGCATTTCCCTTTAAATTCTTAAACTTATCTTTCAATGCTTTTGTGAAGATTGTTTGCAAGCTTGTCGTCTGTTTTGTAGTATATCATTTCAAATATTCTATTCTGCGCTTGCATTGCATTTGTAATTGTGATCTGGTGGATTGCAATATACTTCATATTTGCATGAAACATTGGATTCTTTGACAGTCATACCGGATCTGAAGGTTTACAACCTAGAAACCTAAGACAAGTCGTTTCATATGGTCCACTGACTGTAACTTTGAACACTGTTTTTGTGGATAATAATACAAGAGTTGGTCGCTTCTTGTTAAATTACAAAAATACTGCTGATTTCATGCAAATAAGCAGCTTCTGCTTTTTCGCTCATTGATTCATCTATCCTGCTGTATTTCCATGTCTTCAGTTATTTGAAGTTGTCTTACTACATATTCAAGGGAACATCTTAAGGATTTGCCATGAATCTTGATGGGTTGGTAGTAGTGAAGTAGACAAACCTCCTTACCAACTGTCTATATAAAGTTGTGTCTGTTAGCCCGAAATCATACAAATTGCTTAAATTTATTACTATATTAAGACGGCTATTAACTTGCAATTTTTACATTCATCTCAGTATTTCTTATGAATATTGAGATGAATATAAAAATTAACTTTGCAATTTTTACATTCATCTCAGTATTTCTTGTGAATACTTGGTGGGGGACAGATTTTATCATTTATTTTTCATATTTGTTTTCTTGGAAAACAAATGTGTGTTTTTTCAAAACCTGAATCAAAATTAGATTTTGTAGGTAGCACATTGTAACAAATAAAAGTTCTTGCTATTGTCATACAAACTCACACCCTTAAAGATAAAGTGATAAATCTCTACATATGGGCTTAGTGAAACTAGGGAGACCAATGTCACCACACCAAATTTTTTTATGCTCTTTAGGTTGGCTCTCCTCTAACTTAAGGGAGGCTTCCCTAGGACAAGATTATCAAAACCTGCAATTAGGTTCAAGGTGAAATGAAAAGATGGCTTAACAAAATGGTTTATTATAGTTAATTAAGAAAGAAGGAATGGATTGGAGTCTCTTATCCATTGGGCAATGGGCTAACAAAGGTCAATATATGAAAGATTTTTAAAATGAATGATTACTATAAATAGAGAGGCAGATACATATATCCTAATCACTTCTTATGGATTTACTAATTTGTGAAATCTCGCAAAAATAAAATACTAGAGTAGATACTTTTAAATGATTTCAAGAGGATAGTTGGCATGCAAGAGTAAGAGAGCATATAACCAAGAGCTCAAATACATTCTACACCTATTGCTTCCAATTGCCAGCCATCACATAGAAGAAGTAAAACAACTTATTTGAAAAGCCCAAAACAATCATCAGTTGAAGGTATTTTCCACAAGTAAAACATGAAGAGTGCATTACCATTCAAGAGAATGCTTTAGTTTTCCCTCCTATGAAACCAGCTATTCAATTAAGGCTCAATAGGATTTCTCCACAAATCCAACCATGAAAAATGAAAGAGAGTGCAATGCTTTATATTAATATTAATAATAATAATCTATTTTTAAGGTCACCGCCAAGCGAGACACCAAATTGGTGTATGAGACCCCCTTGTTTGTGGGACAAGGACCCCCCTCCGTGCAGCGATTTAACTGCTAAAGTCTACAGAGGTGTACATACACTACCCCCTCTGGATTTGAACCTGTGACCTCCTAAGGGGAAACACATGCTCTTAACCATTAGGCCTACACATGCTCTTAACCATTACTTTGATTTCATCTTCTTTTTACAATAAAATAATGATAAAATCTTAGATGTAGCCTAGGGAGGAGTAAACAAACGACAATACTCCAACTATCTCATTCAAATTAAATAAATGGGTTGGTCAAAGCCACATATACAACTCTCCAAAAGAGAAACAATGTGCCTCCGTCAAGCGAGGGACAAATATCAAGTCAAAACCAAATGTGTAGCCTCTAATAGAATACATCTCCAAGGCAATGAAGGCATCTTAGATCTAAGGTTTGACCTTCTATCTCTCTTTCAAATGCAATGACCTCCATCATAAGTGTGAATATAAGAGTGCCAAAGAAGACAATATCATCATAAATGTGCAATAGACACCATCCAAGGTGAATGTTTCAGCAATATGGGTATGAAAAGTGTGCAACCAACTCTTTTATATTCGTTTGTTCTATGATTCAAGGACGCCCGTTTCTCTACGATCACATGTGTAGTCCTCCAAAGTGAATGCTTGACTACAAACATGAATAGGTGTGTAAGGTAGGTCTATTAAAACTTAATGCTCCTAATTAACAATGGTGCAAGTAACCTCAAGTTGGATGCTTTGACCTCATCAATGTGTAATGATTGCCCTCCAACTAAAAGATGTCCACATAACAAACCAACCCATCAACCTCCACTACTATTTTATCAATGTACGTGCAAGAAGATATATCCATGAACCAAGCAGACCATCGATCAATGGAAGAAGCATACCTCCAAACATGGCAAGAGAGAGAAACAAGGGCAATGCTCCATAGTAAATGATAGTAAATTGTATCAAGATATCATCCAAGCTTAGGAACAAGACAACTCTTGAGTAAAGAAGCGTGGCATATTATCCAACAAGAGCTAGAAGGTAGGACGCTCCATGAAAATGTCTATATGCTCCAATACACGTGCTAATCAAGTGGAGCGTTCCTCTAAAAATGATAGATAACCATGCCAAGGTGTGATCCAAGTGCTTAGAAGCAAGAGCACTGTAAGGGATCTCCATCAAAAGTCATCCATGCCATAAAATCGTGCCAAGCAAATTGTAGTGCTCCAAGGGAATGGGTGATATACTAACCAACACATGCTAGAAGGAGCACTCTAATGAAAATCAACAAAACAACCTCCCCAAGCATGAAACCATCCTCTCGGGCTAAAGCACTCCAAGGAAATTTAACCACAATCCATCCTTAAGCATCAAATGTGTCATAATGGCTAGAGCACTCTAAGAAGAACCAAATCTAAGTCAACCGTAAGTGCAAACCACCTCCAAAACAACAATAGCTTTCCTACAAACATGATGGATGATCATGCCAAGAGATCGACCAAATTGGGAAACAAGACAATGGCCCATGAAAAATGAGTGTTCAACCATGAACATATGTGTAACAAATATAAAATAATATTAATTAAATTAGTTAATTATTATATGAAAGGGTGTAACCTTTCATTTTACATGCTCAAGCCTATAAAGACGAGTTTCATTTGTAATCATTATCATCATCAAATACAATATTCTTATTTATCATTCAAAATGAAAGTCAGATTCGACTATTAACACTCCAACTGGATACAGTTGCTCCAAGTGGTATCAGAGGATTCGTTCCTTCGGCCTGAACTCGGATTCGGCCCTTCCACCACCCTTCTCACCTTTCGCTGCTCATCCCTCGTCCTTCATTCACCCTACCATCATTCTACCTCCCTTAACTCCATCCTGCACACTCCAGCTTCCCTCCCCTTCACGCCCATCTCTCTACATCCATGTGCCTGCATTGCTCCTTCCTGCCCGTGCCTCCACTCCCGCGCTGTCCCTTAACTCCTCACTTGTCCCTCACTTCTCCCTTGCCCTCACATCGCCCACTTCGCGTGCCCTCTCCCGTCCACTGCACATCTTCTCCACCCCTGCACACGCTGCATCGTGAACCCCTTTATGCTGCACACGCTTCCATCACCCCCACGTCCAACCTCATGCCCACCTCCATCTCTTCCCTGCCACCTCCGCGCTCCGCCTCCCCTTCCTCCATCCTGCACCCCTCTCTATCCTCCTGCATATGAATCAATCTTTGTATTTTTCAACCTTGACTATACTTTAGCTACGTTTTTCCTCAACTTCATTTGGGTTTGCTTATCTTCTCGCAGTTCTGCATCAGTCAACTTCTCCATTTTAAAAACAAACCAGAAAAGAAAGTGAGGCCAAGTCTATACTCTCTTTTCCAGTTTTTTATCAATCAATAATTTAATCAACCCATGATGACAAATGCCATGAGAAGTGTGATTTGGGTGATTTTTAACCCTAACTAACATTTTCGATAAGCTCTTCAACATATAAAAGGGCAGATTTACCCTTGGCACTCTTGTTACATGTAGAAGAAAACATAGAGAATATCTGAAAATGGTGGCAAAACGACATTCACATGTAATATATCTTTGAATAATGCTCAATGTCGGTTGTCGTTCCTTCTTCAAAGCATTTCTATGGATTCCCCTATTCCAGTCTAGGGTTTCATGACCCGACAGAAGAAATAAACTTAAATCAACTTCAAAAGAATTTTTTTTAAACCATTTGTCTCGCTCTATAGCTAACCTAGTGGCTTTTGCAATTGAATGCTTTGAAACTTCAAAATTGATGCTACTGAAATTAAGCCTATTTTCTATGAATCCTTTGGCAAATTCTTTAGAAACATCAACATTGTAACTTGTAATCTTTTCGAAAAAATTAAACCAACCTGCATCCTTTAACAACTGTACACATTCTGGATGTTCTTTATCCCATTTCATATCAGTGGGTTCAAATCTATGGGGTTTACCACTTAGTTTCTTCATGGCCACAATAGAAGATTGAAACAACAAACTTCAAACCCGCAAAGAAATATTCGCCTTCTAGTACCAGGTACTAAGGCGCGAGAAGGAAATGAAAGCATTTGGTATTGTCATGAACCATCATATTTAATGATATGCCTTAGTCTATCAATTCAAATGATGATACAATAGGTACATTGTATAGAGCTTGAGCCACGTCTTGCCTCCACTTCCACTTTACAAGGTTAATCACGACTTATGAAAATGTGTGAAGATCTTTTAACATTCTGGCAGCGTTTAATTTATCAAAGATTTAAGATTCCCTACCAAAACATTAATATTTAGACTAGCTCACATTTTGGATTATGAACTAATTAAAATCATTAACAACATCATGTAATATATATTGAAAGTCTATTTGTATGAACTTGAAATAAAATTATGAGCCAACCATCTAACTTATAATCTAAAAAAATATATAAATCAACATATATATACATTAGGGTTGCAAAAAAAAACATAAAAGTTTCCTAAGGCTATACAGCTATACAACAAAACCAGGGCTTACAACTCCAGTACCAACATTTGGCTCCATTTGGGGATGAAGCTTTTCCTTGCGAAACTTGAAGAAATTTCAGACCAGATGCCTTTGATTGAAATTGAATATTATTTTGAGTTAATCAAATTGCACTCTTTTATACATCCATTGGGCATGAGTCCTTATTCAAGCTATGAAAATTGGGCTGATATATACAATGAAGTGTAGTTTTCCCTATCTTTAATTTGTGTAAAACTATTTTAGAAATCGCCCATTAATCGGGCCCGAAATTTCCTTACCATCCATATTTTGTAAAACAAAAACGTTATTTCCTAAAATCTTAATTATTGTAAAAGGTCTTAGCCATAAATTATCAAAATTTTCATGCTTACCTTTTTCATCATTTTGTGCTTCCCATCTGAGAACTGCATCACCAATTGAGAAAGTATCTTTCTTGGCCTTTTTGTCAAAACTTTTCTTTACCTTTTTGTTGTTGTTGTAAACTTCAGCTTTATCCACTATTGTTTCTCTTTCTTGTTGTAACTTGATTATCTGAAACATCATTTTTTTCATTTCATCAGGTTCCTCTTCGACATCTTGCAAAAACTTTATTATTGGAAAACTTAGTTGGACAGAAAATATTGCATCAATTCCATAAACAAGTTGAAAATGTGATGTTCTAATGGGCTTATTTATAGTTACCCTATCTGCCCAAATAACATATTTTAATTTGATATCCCAAGTCCTTTTATTTTGAAACATTTTCTTGATACTATTTACAATATTCTTATTAGTGGATTCTGCTAATCCATTCCCATGAGGATAATAAGGTGTGGAATGTTTTAATAGGATGCTATTTTCTTCAAATTTTTTTTTCTTATTCTTGGACTTAAATGTTGGAACATTATCGGTAACTAACTTCCTTGGACTACCAAATCTGCTTAGAATATTATCTTGAAGAACACTGATAATGACTTTATCTGTTGCTCGTTTAGTGGGAATTGCTTCCATCCACTTGGTAAAGAAATTAGTCGCAGTCAAAATCCACTTATGCTGGCCACTAGAAGCAAGATGAATTTCTCCTATAACGTTTAAACCCCATTGTTGGAATGAAGCATTTATTGAAATTAATTTTAAGGGTAAAGACTGCAATTTGTGCTTATTTGCAAATTTATGACATTCAATGCAAATTTTGACATGAAGATACACTTCTATAAAAAGAGTGGGAAAATAGTAACATGCTCTTAAAATATTAAATGCAGTTTCTTTTCAATACCTATGTCCGCCACATGCACCCCCATGTAACTCTACAGTAATAACATTGGCCTTTGCTCAATCTAAACATTTAAACAATATTCCTCTAGGATCTTTCCAATATAAAACTTGATTAATTAAAACATATTTCAAAGTTTTAAGTTTTAATGATCTGTATTCATTCTTATTCAGATTGTAAATGCAACAAAAAATAAATATTTTTCTCATTACCCGTTGTAAATCTGCTCTTTGTCATATTCTGTTGATGCATCATGTATTGACTGTTCATTTACCATATGAATATCTAAAACCTGACAATTTGATTCTGCCAAAAGTTTTGCTAGACCTTGTCCCTTTACCAATTTGGCAGGCTTAATATCAACATCATGCTCCATGATTATAGCTATCCATTTTCCTCTTTTTGTCTCACTGTCAGGCTGCACCAAAATTTCTTTAACTGCTATGTTAGGAACATAAGCCAAAATCTTAGAATGAAAAACATAAATCCTGAAGAATTTTAGAGCTTTGACCAATGCATAGGCTTGTTTCTCCATCGTACTATACTTTAACTCTGAATCTCTCAAGGTTTTGTTAAATAATGAAATTGGTTGTTCTAAACCATCTGAATTCTTTTGTAATAAAACAACAGCTATAGTATCTTCATATGCAAATGAGAACTTTAATTTTTTTATAGCAAAGTCAAGACTTATTAAAACTGGTGCTTCTATAAGTGCTTGCTTTATTTTTTCAAATGAAGCCCTAGCCTCAGCTCACCACTTAACTTCTCTGTCTTTCTTAAGCATAACTGTAATTTCCTTATTGATTTCTGCAAAATTCAGAATAAACCATCTTAAAAAATTTATCTTACCAATGAAAGACTGAATATCCTTCTTATTTTTGGGACTACTAATTTTTAAAATGGCTGCAACTCGTTCAGGATCTATCCGAATTCCATTAGCTGAAGCATATGCCCTAAAAGCTTTCATTCTTGCATAGCAAAATGAGATTTTCTAGGATTCAATGACAATCCGAATTTTCTGCATTTAATGCATGTTTGTTTAAGATGCTTAAGATGAGCTTCATCAGATTCAGAAAATACTGTTATATCATCCAGATATACAACTACAAATTTTTCTTTTTCTTCAACAAAGGCTATATCCATAGCCCTCTGAAAAGTTGCTCCAACATTTATAAGACCAAAATGCATCTTATCGTACATGAATGTTCTCCAAGGAGTAGTGAAAGCTATATTTTCTTTATCATCTCGATGCGCTGCAATATGATTGTACCTTGAAAAACCATCAATCATTGACATCCTTTGAGAACCAACCACTTTTTGTAAAATTTGATCAATCTTCGGCAATGGATAATTATCTTTTAAAGAAGATTTACTCTGTAACACCTCGGTTTTGACCTCGTTTGCATTAAATGTGTATGATATATATATTGTAATTAATCGTGGTGTGGAGCTAAAGGCTAAAAGCCTGACCATGGATTATCGTTTTATGTTCGACGATTAAAAATCGTTGCCGATGGCATTTTGTGCTAGCGAGGCACATTATAAATTGGACATCATGTAAATATGCATTTTAATAAAAAATATCCACAACCAGCTATGTCAATGCAACAATAATGAGAAGGGGCATGATTTCCCAAGGATAGAGTGGGGGAGGGATATTCAAACCTTTGGGCCAATGGGGAATAGCCAATTGTCAGAGGGAGAACGCATCAAACTGTCAACTACTTTTCTTGTCTTATTCACCCAATCATTTATTACTGCCAGAAATAGGTTGAGTTGGTTATTGCATGGGATGGGCAAGGTATGATAGCCCAAATTCGAATTGGAGAAGCCATAGTTTTTGGAAAATGTGTTTTGACTCATTGGGCAAGCAAAAACCCAAAAACGTAGGCCATTCTACCATGCTTTCATGTTTGGATGTTTTCACTACCATTTTTTTCTTCATGTGAGCTCTCTCAAGCATCCATAACTTCCTGTGTGTGTTTCATTCCACGTTTTTGGTTGTTGGCTTCATTTTCCCATGGATGGGAGGTTGTTTTTGTAATGCCAGGGATTGGGTTGGTTTTCCTCATGTTTTTGGAGCTGCTGGTGCATTTTCCACTCACGTTTTCCCAGTCTCATGTGTTTTTACCATGGCTATGAAGTGTTTTTGTTAGCTTCTAGTGGCTGGGATCTCTGCTGGGCATTTTGGTGCTGTTTCCACATGTCCACGGTGGGGAATTTCATTGTTTAGTGTTGCCCAATGAGTGGGAGAACAGAGCCACGAATTTTGGGTGCTGTTGAGGTCGTTTTGGCCACGTTAGGGCCATAAACGACTCTGGAATTCGAGTTGCTCAGTCTGAGTTGTTTTAACCAATTGCCATACTTGATTTGGCCTCTGTGGTGTGTTTCCCTTCAAATTCCAGAGCTGTGAATTGCTGTGTATTTTGTGGTTGTTGGTCTTTGGACTATTCGAGATTGAAATGGAGCCTAAGTGTGCTTGATAAACTTAGTGTGTCCAGGAGCCTCACAGATAGAGCTAGAGGGCTGGCTTTCTTCTCTACACCCCCTGAATAGCACTAGAAGGGAAGTCATGGCCTGAGGGACTGTCCAGTAGAGAAGGGAACGATTCCTTGTGTTGGGTGTGTATCGATGTATTAGAAGTCAGGATAGTTCTGGTGCAGGTGTGCTTCGCTCTTTAGTGATCCCACTAGCTTAGCAACCAACGTTTCGAGCTCTTGTTATCCTGATAAACCCAACTGTGTTGGCTTGGTTGAGTTGTGTATCCTTGGCTACGTGTGAGCCCGCTAGTTTCCCCTTATTCCTTGTGGAATCATGCCCAGCTCGGGGGTGGCAGTGTTTCTGAGTGATTGATGAACACACTGGCCTATGGTTGGGTGGAACGTTGCAGCGACATAGCTGGTTGCGGGACAAGCTACTGTTAAAGATAAGTATCTCTTGTCCATTATGTCTTTGCAATTGTATTTATTGCTTAAATAAGATGATGAACATGCTGAATGTATTGGATGAATGTGTTTGCTTTCGCTGTATGTTTACAGGAATTATGCATCTGTGTGTGTTTAATTTCCAATGCATTTTATTTTATGTTCATGGGGCTAGTTGCCCAGAATGATAACATTATAGTCGCGTCCTCTCGTCGGTAGAAGGGTGGGGACATGACATATTCAAATTTCTAAAATCTACACAAAGCCTTATCTCACCATTTTTTTTACGTACAGGGACCAAAATTTTCCACCCAAGTAGAATATCCGAGAGGAATAATAATCTTTGCATCTATAACTTTTTTAACATCTTTTTCAATAACTAGTAGCAAAACATGATTTATTCTTCTAAGCTTCTGCCTCAAAGGTTTGGTATTATGATTCAATGGAATCTTGTTTTGAATTATATTGGTGTCATATATCTTCAGATCTTCATATGACCATGCAAACATATCTATAAACTCTCTTAAAAGTTTAATGTATCTTTTCCTTTCTTCATCTGAGAGAGCTTTAGAAATTTTTACCATTTTAGGATCCTCTTGTGTACCAATATTACAACTGATAACATTTTCTTTAGAAGACTGCATAGTGGGTTTTGATAATGTATCATTCTTTGAAATTAACCTTTCAAGAGGCACTAATACTTTAGGAATGAAATTTCTTTTTTATTCAATGATATTATGATTAGAAATTGAATTCTTTGAGAATGAGAGAGTTTGATTTGTTTCAATATCTTCATCTTCATCAATAACAGATGTTGAGAATTCACTTGTCAATTCTATAAATTGCTTAATTTCCAGATAATCATGGAACACCTTCCAATGTTTGACATTGTATGGAACAAAATGTCTATACCTTACTTCAATGGGATATTTGAGATGTGATACTTTTGAAACTTTGAAGTATGCTGTTGCTAAAGCCAAATAATACGTTGTTTAGTTATGATCTCTTGGGATGAAAGATATATTAAAATTTAGGAAAAATTTATCAATCATACCCCATACCTCATTTCGGTAAACTTTCAACAACTGTTGTTTGACCTGATAAACATTTTTTCCCTGATGTATCATCAATTCAGAGTCGCCAAATACACTAATATGCTGAATTTTTAAATCTTTTGCAGTTCTCAAGCCAAGGATTAAAGCCTCATATTCAACAATATTATTCTTTGTTTGGAATTCCATATTATACATCAATGAAATAATCTCACCTCTAGGAGAAATAAGTACAATACCTGCTCCTGCTCCTTCTTTACATGATGACCCATCGAAGTACATTTGCCACAAATAATCTTGATCCCTTATTTTAGGTCGTTCTGTTCTTCTCAACCCATAAAACACCTGTAGTATCATCATTCAAATGCAACATGCAAGAACCAAAATCCTCTTGAATTGAATAAATTGGATTAGTTTTAGGATTTTTATATCACTGATCACATATGCAAGCTGAACTTCTCTATAAAGTATTCTGTGCTCACCTCCAAACATTGGTATGGTAGCATAATAAAGATCTATTTGAATGGTTCCTCCTGCCATTTTTTCCCAAGATCTTGATAATAACATATTGAATTTAGGAGAGATATCAACTATGACTACATCCATGAGTACACTTTTCATGGGAGATTGTGTAAGACTGACCACCAGATCTTTAATGACTCCAAGGAATTTTATTGCTCTAGGGTCAAAGACATAAATATCATGATAGGGTTTAGTGATAGCAAGTCCTAATTCTCCCATGACTTTCTTGGGCATGAGATTATGGGAAGTACCATAATCTAGAAGACATTTGTGTAGCATATGATCATGAACCGTGAGTGTGATATAAAATGGAGGAGAATAGTTAGATTTATCATCTGGTTAATCAAATGTTTTAAATAAAAAAATAATGGTCAGATTTTCATCCTGCAAATTAATCACATCTAAAAGAATAGGAGTAGTTGAGGCATTCAGGATTTTAAGAGTAGGCTCCCTATAAGACTTATTCCTAACCAACTCAGTTAATGGAATATGAATCTTGATTTTGCTAATTTCATGTTCCAAATTAAAATGAATAGTTTTTCCCAGTTCTTCTGTTTCTGTAATTTTATTCCTATCTCTTTGTTGTTCTTTTTTTTTTCTTCTCAATAGATAAACATTATTTAATAGGAACATTCCTTACCTTCTTTTTTCCTAGTGCCGCTTGCTTCATTCCTGACCTAAGTCCATATGAATTCTGCTGCATTTCCTGGTAAATCTTTGGCATATATGATTCCTGTTCAAAACAATCTGTATCATGATAATTTGCCATCTTTGCATAATGATATTCAGCCTTAGTAAAAATTTTAGAAGAAGAGACATCATCTAACTGATCAATATCAGGTTCTAAATCTTCAACCTCCATTTCATCAATTTCATAGGATTCATCATCCCATATCAGATTAGTTTGGAAAGGAGGTTGAATTCTAATATCTTCATTATCTCTTCTTTCCCGTTGAATATCATTGTTCCTTCTTTCTCTGGGTAAGAATATAGGAACAAAAGAACGTCTAAATTGATTTGGATTTCACTCTCCTTCTTGCATAGGTCTATTTTGATTCTTATTTTCCATTTCTAACCTATTGATTTTTGCAGCAAATTCTTGATTAACTTGGTCATTTCGTCCAATTTATTTTCTAATGATTTCCCTGTAGAAGTTGATGGCGTCATTTTTTTTCTTCCTTTTTAATCATGCACTTGAGATTCTGAGTTAGCTTTAAGTATGCTTGATTCTAACATATTTGACTCAACTTCTAATGCATCTTCTTGCATATTTAACAAAGACATATACCTTATTTCTCTTAATAACAAAGAAAACTCAGAATCAAAAGAATTAGCATAAGTGAGTTTTGCTAATGTCTCAGAAGGTTTTATTTCAGTAGGTATCTTACTGTACATTTTGTTGAAACAATTTGAAAACTCTATGACTATTTCATTTTGATTTCTTTTCAATACTCCAAATTCAGTGATGTAGTAAAGAAAATATTTAGTGTCGCTCATGGTCTCATAAACAACTCTTTTAAATATTCTATTCCATCTATGGAGCATACTGGTAACTCTCTAAACAATTTTCTCACCTCTCCATCTAAGCTCTGTACAAACATTCACATCCAAACATCCTTAACCTCAATGGTTTGATTATTTGCATAATTGAAAAAACCATTCCAGTGGTCTTCAACAGTCACCTCACCTTGACCATTACACCTAGGGAGATATTTTTGGTAATCACCCCTAGGAAGAGGATGAAGGGGCTGAGAAAGAACCAAAGGAGCATATCTTGCAACCACTATATGATCCATCATATTAAGAGGCTGTCCAACCATGTTTTGGTTAACTTGGCTTGGTGAAGAAGGAGGGCTATTGGATATAAGCTGATAAAATGGAATCTTGCTCGTGAGAGAAGTATAAGGTGGAAGTTGAGATTTTAATGAAAAACCTCCTGAATCTAAGATCTCAGTTTTAACTTTTTTAGATGATAAAGTATTGGTATAAAATTGAAAATGATCAACTTGAATGACAGGGATAATAAAAGGGAAATCTTGCTTCTTTTCTTCTTTCTCAGCCTATAGATTTGCAGAAGGAGAATCTTGTTGTGACTGATCTGGTATGTCTATTGATGAAGGATAGTGATATCTTATAGAAGAAATATAACTTATTTTTTTGTCTAGCCTCTCTCAAAATATGCTCCAAATATGAAGCTCTTGGATGCAAGGGAGATGTAGGATTTCCCCTAGTCTATGTTTTCCTAGAAGCCACTATGAAAAACTTATGGTGAAAATGTAGTCTGTAAAATTTTCTGATTTTGTTCACCTTCCAAAATCAGATCAATGAAAAATTTCCCATGGAATATGTGCTTCACTTATTTCCTCGGCAATGACGCCATAAGATGTTGGTACTGGAGTTTGTACTAGAATACAATGGTACAAAACCCAAACATCTCTAAAATGTGTAAGCTAAAGATTTGAGTTTTGATTTTTGGATTTGCTGGTGTATAATAATAGGACAGAAATCAAATAAGGTATATAGACAAATGATTAAATATAAAACATAGATCCATAAGCATATAAGAGAGAAAGTAAACAAGGATGATGTAAAAGCATATGATTACAAACAATATATATGCATAAGACAGTTTGGAAAACAATTATATAACAACAGACAATTGATTACATATACAAATGATAAATTCCTTTAAATAGAAAAACATCATGTATAAAAGTGAATACAAATACATAAATCTGCAATGAGAAACTAGAGACAGAAACACCATCCTTCATAAAAATCATCACAAAATTTTATCAAAGACATTGAACTGTATTTGTATTGATTAAAAGTCAAAGTGACTCATATAATATTTCTCATCCTTCATACAACTTCCAAAATATACTTACAGAGTTTTAAAATAGGTTCCATACTTGAATAAGTATACAATATATCTCTTCTCGATCCACTTCTATCAACAACGTCTTTCCTCATGTTACCCTTATATATTTATACTTAATCAAAATTCTAGAAACTGTTTAGATCCAAACATGTAGGATCGAAATAGTCCAAAGTAGATACTGTTTTAATACATCATCGAAGAACTTTTTTAAAATGCAAATAATATGTTTCCACCTAAACAATAAATTTCAAAACAAATTTACTTTTTCCATCTAACTATTTTTAGATTATCATTATTTATTTCAGCTATCATTTCATAATTTGCGAGAATCCTCAGCGAGCATGGTTAATCCATCTAGTGCTTGGGATCTCCTCCAAATCCTAGTAAGCTCCTCCTCTATAGCTGACACCATTTCCAGTAACTCTTGATTATGTTGAAGCAACTTGGAATTTCATTCTTGGGCTATCTTTCTCTTTTTGACCGCTTCCTCGGTGGCCTGAACTAACTCTGCATAATTTTCATTTATCTCTTCCAGGTCTTGTCTAATCATGTGATTAACACTCACAAGATGGTAATTACGATGATTCAAATGTGAATTCTAAAGTTTATAATGATGTAAGGGTTTTCTAAGGCGTGAAAGTTCAGTCTCTTCTCTATTTAACATACTGACGTCCAAATCATTGACCTCATTGCTTATATGTTCCTCCAATGAAAATTTAGTTGTTGGAAACATATGGTCTTCAATTGAACCTCCATGATTTAGGACTTGAACACCATGTAAATCCCCTTCTGCACATGACTCTTTTCTACTTGTTCATTCATTCAATACATACATGGTTTCTTTACCCTTATCTATAAACCCCTTCATTGGTACATCTGGAATTAATTTAATATTATCTTCAATACTTTCGAGGGATTTAGCAATCATACCCTTCCATTTTTCTGGACTGAGTGTCTTCTTCGATGGAAGATTCCTCAATTTCAATCATCTATTCTTCTTGAAGCTTAGGGTTAAGAAGCTTCTTCATATTTAGATGGAATTTATTGGTTGGCCTGGTTTTAGGTTTCCACTTCACTGCTTCATTATTCTTTGCATGAGCATAGGTGTTCTTAATTACTGGCACCTCTAGCCCTGGTATGTTCGTTGTTCCCTAACTTTCTACTGCTGAAGCTTCCTCCACAAAACCTGGGGTACTAGGAGTCATTTCCATTTCTTCTGCATTCACATCAGCTTTCTCATCCACATCTGAATCAGTCTTTGTATTTTTCAACTTGACTATACTTTAGCTATGTTTTCCCTCAACTTCATTTGGGTTTGGTCGCAGTTCTGCATCAGCCGACTTCTCCATTTTAAAACCAGACCAGAAAAGAAAGTGAGGCCAAGTCCATACTCTCTTTTTCAATTCTTTATCAATCAACAATTTAATCAACCCATGATGAAAAATGTTATGAGAACTGTGATTTGGGTGATTTTAACCCTAACTTACATTTTCTATAATTTCTTCAATAGATAAAATGGCATATTTAACCTTGACACTCATGCTACATGTAGAAGAAAACATAGATGATATCTGAAAAATGGTGGCAAAATGACCTTCACATGTGATATATCTTTGAATAATGTTCAATGCTGGTCGCCATTCCTCCTTCAAAGCATTTTTGTGGATTCCCCTATTCTAGTCTAGGGTTTCATAACCCGACAGAAGAAATAAACTTAAATCAACTTCAAAAGGAACCTTTTTAAACGATTTGTCTCCATCTATAGCTAACCCAGTGGCTTCTGCAATTTAATGCTCCGAAACTTCAAAACTAATGCTATTGAAATTAACCCTTTTACCTATGAATCCTTTAGCAAATTATTTAGAAACTTCAACATTGTAACTTGTAATATTTTTGAAAAACTAAACCAACCTGCACCCTTTAACAACTGTACGTATTCTAGATGTTCATTATCCCATTTCATATCATCCGGTTTGAATATATGGGGTTTACCACTTACTTTCTTCATGGCCACAATAGAATACTAGAACAACAAACTTCAAACCTGCAAAGAAATATTCGTCTTCTAATACCAGGTACTAAGGCACGAGAAGGAAATGAAAGCATTTGGTACTGCCACGAACCATCATCTTTAATGATATGCCTCAGTCTGTCAATTTGAATGATGATACAATAGGTACATTGTACGGAGCTTGAGCCACATCTTGCCTCCATTTCACACTTTACAAGGTTAATCATTAATTATGAAAATGCATGAAGATCTTTTAACATTCTGGCAATGTTTAATTTATAAAATATTTAAGATTCATTGCCAGAACATTAATATTTATGTTGATGTATTTGTAACTTCGGAATGTATTCACTTGTATATCTTATATTTTATTTCATTGTACCTTGATGTTCCTATCAAGAGAATCATTAATATAATAAAGTCATGTAAAGTCATTGAGGTTAACCCTCCGTTGTAAGTCGAGGAAATAGTCCCCACAGTTGAGGGGTATTAGGGTTATTAGACTCTCCTAGAGAAGTCATCCCTGTAGAGTAAATGTCAATTGGAAAACAAGTATAAATAGAGAGTGGGACTCTATTTGAAACACACACTCACTCAACTGTAGCGCATGAGTGAGAGAGGAGGAGCTCGCACAAGTGAGAGAGAGAACAACTGTTGGAGATCGTCTTTGTCTTTGGGTTTTACTTTTTCCATTGGTGCTCATTCTATCTCTGAGGAAGTTGCGTGGTTTTCTCCTTTATGGTTTCCCCGAGGAAAGCTCTTTGTGTCTCTTGTCTCTTGTGATTATTGCTGTGCATGTTATTCTCTCAGATAAGATCCTAAGATCATACTACTTAAATGATAAAAATTTAACATGGTATCAGAACTATCCTGAGAAGAAGACACTTTGCAGTTGCAGAAGCTAGGGATTCTTAATTTTTGGGTCTCTCTCCACAGATAATCAACAAAAGGAGGCTAGGATAACTCTCCATTGAAGGGCACATCTTTCTATCAAAGCAGAATTTGATTCCGGGCATTTTTAGTTTTTGACGTGTAACTACTGCGGGAAATTAGGGATTTTCACAAAAGATGCATTTTTGAGTGATGCCAACATAAGATTTCTCTCCTCCTCAAAATTGAAAGTTAGAGACCAAGATCGAAATTTTTGGTTGGGTAAAACTCTGGGAAAGTCAAACCCTAATTTGACCCCAGACCAAAAAACCCTAAAAGTCTAAAACTAGTCATTTTGGTGCATTCGCTTTATATTTAGATTAGAGAATGCTCAGGAGCCGAAACATTTACTGGAGGAAGATAAATTCCCGATGTACCTTGTTTAAAATTTTTAGCCTCAGATTCTCTATATTCTGGGAGATATGATTCCTCCAAATCAGGGTTCCAACCTCTCTCAACATTCATCCCTAAACATGACACCTAGGGAAAATTGCTATATCTCGGGCTACAAAGGGCCAAATTAAATTTCAGAAGATTTTCCAGATAGGGCATGGACTGTAGTTTCTGTGGTAAAAGTTTAAGAACCCGAAGATTAAACAATGACACGTGACAATATGTGCAAGTTCGCTATGCTGAATAGTCCTGAAATAAGTCACCTTGGGAAAACTCTCATAAGTACCAATTGGTGAAATATTCTGCTCAAACCTATGGTGTTGGAAAGAGGATAGACGAGGCTACCTCAGTGTGAAGTTTCACATGCAGAGGAGCAATTATTTCAGATATATTGTAGAAATAATATCAGGCAATTCTGTAGAAGAAATTGAAGAAAACTAGGGCATAAAATATTTTGCAGTTCTGATCACAGTTTTGGGAAAATGAGTATGCCACTCAGCTCGCCTCTAGGAGGCACATCTTTCTATCCAATCAGATATGAAAGATTCCAAGTTTTGAAAATTAGGGGTTCTCTGACAATCCCTATATCATCCAGCTCCGGAACCAGGACAGACACCTCAAATTGGTAAGATCTAATCCTTTGCTATTTACATTTGAGGTTCTCATTTCAAAATGACTAATAACACCAGCTTGATGACAAGCTTGGTGAAGCTGAAAACTTCCAAGCATGGAATTATAGGAACTCCGTGATCCTTGAATAAATTGACCTAGATCAATATTTTAGTAAGGAAGTTCTAAGAGCCAGAGGGAGATGAGGCTAAGGATAGAGCCAAGAGAATCATTGCAGATTCTATTAAAGATCATCTCAGCCCTCATGTGTCATCCTTGAAGACATCAAAAGGAAGTGTTCAATTCTATGCCGAAGCAATCGAAGAAGAATAAGATTTTGTTATAACCACATTGAATGGCCTCCCAGGATCATGGGATTCATTCATTCGAGGAATGTGTGCCAGAAGGAAGTGATTACCTTCAACAGACTCTAGGAAGAGTGCCCACAAGAAGAAGCTCGACTCATAATAAGAGAAGAGAATATGGGAGCAACTAAAGATCAAGCTCTCATGATTCAAAGAAGATCACTCAAGCAATGAGGAATATGAAGGACTCAAATTCTTGAAGAACCTCTTATCCATCTTAGCTTTTGGATAAGAAATGATGATGTCATGAATAAAGAATATGATAAAGCTGAAGGCACAAGAAGGATTCTACCCACGAAACAAATAAAGATAAGTATTTGAATTGTCTTTTCCTATATATCTAGTTGTTTATATGATATTGTTTAGTTGTAGAATGTTTGCATTAATGACAGTATACTACTAATATGCATGTGATGGGTAAGTAGCTCATGGTGCTATACAACTCTCCATTGATACTTATTTAGAATGAAACCTCTTTTCTGACATATTGGATTAGTGCACAATCTCAATGATATCATGGTAGATATGGAAGGCATCTAGAAAGTTTCTGTAAGATATGGATGAATGTTGTATTGGATAAAATAGTTGCATGATTATATCTTTATGCATAAAGAATTTTCCATTATGAATATTCCTTATGAAATGTTTCTAACCATACAACTCGTGCATTTGACTTGTAGGAAAGGTCACGTACAATCATCTACACGAAAAGAAGGACGAGACTTGTTCCGAAGAACAAGTGACGACAGATCGAAAAATAATCCAAGATGAAGAATAATATGACGACACTTTCAAAGAAAGAAGAGGTCTTAGACACAATGCAGTTATGTGACACTGTTGAGCGACATCATTAATGCATAACCTTCCAGCTATGAAGAAATAGCCAAGAAGAAAGGGAAGGAGTGCACCAATTCAAGAAGAATGATGTCTAGGATGCGGTATCGAGACCTGAAGGGAAGTCCGTAGTATCTTCCATATGGATATACAATATACAACATGCAGTAGATGGAAACATCGTGGGATACAAGGAAAGATTCGTAGCATAAGGATTCTCACGGAAAGAAGTCATAGACTACGAAGAGACATTTGCAGCCACTTGAAGTTAAGACACATGACATGTAGACTCATGTGTGCAAATTAAAGAAGGCCTTGTACGAGCTCAGAAGGCACCCATGGGATAACACATACATGAGGAGCTTGAAGATCACCTAGATTTATGAAGATCTTAACCTTTGCTACAAGGTTGAAGATGAAATCCTATAGAGGATGAAAAGCTCACATATGGGTGCGAGAAGAACTTTTGAAAAGGTTCAAGATAGAGGATCTTGGTATCCAATGATCCTAGATGGATACATAGAATATTAGTAGTAGAGGAAGCTACTTGTTACTCCAGTACAAAATGTTTCAATACATAGGGTGTGGAAGGAAGAGGGCGAATGATGCTCCGCTTCAGAGGGAGTGACTGCAGAATATCCTGAGGTTCGACATGATACAATGGGATGGACAACTTACTAATGGCTCTAGGGTTTACTGAGAGTAAAGCAGATTCCAACCTTTGCTTCAAGGTTGAAGGCAGAAGACCAGTGATGCTCCTGCAATATGACCTGTTCATGACAAGAAAAGAGGAAATCATTAGAGATGTAAGAAGGAGACTTGCTGTTGAGTTTGAGATAAAGGACTTGGGTATGGTACTTTCTAGACATGGAGGTGTGGCAGAATGTAGATAGAATCTCCCTTGGATAAGGGAAGTATGCAGTGGAGATACTAAAGAGGTTCGGGATGATGGACTGTAAGGCCATGACCACATTTATGGCATCGAACCTGAAGATATTGAGTGATGCTTCATCAGAGTTGGTTGATGCCACGATGTATTGTCAGATGATTGGGTCATTGATGTACTTGACAAATATGAGACAAGATATTTTCTTTGATGTGAACACATTGATCCAGTTCTTGACAGATCCAAGTCATGTTCACCTGATTGTTGCAAAGCATATTCTGAGGTACCTGAAGGGTACAATTGACTATGGGCTCAAGTATGAAGCGAATCATAATATTAACCTAGAGGCTTATGTGGATTCAAATTGGGCAGGAAGTGCCATTGATAGGAATAACACTTTGGGGTGCTGCTTCAGTATGGGATCATGTGTGATCTCTTGGTTAGTAGGAAGGAGTCCTGCATGGAGCCGAGTACAGCCGAGGAAAACTATGTTTCCACTTGCTCGACTACTTGGGAGAGAGGAGCAGTGAAGCTCTAGTTTGTGATCCAGATCAATATCTCTTGAAAGAGGGAGTTATAGAATAACTGATGAGATAGGTTGTCTGAGCATAAAATCCCCGTGAAGCTCGTAGGTTGCTCAAACGTAAACGGTCCTGTAGGTTGTCCTTGGATGTAATCAGTCCTGGTGAAGCTCACAGGTTATCATTGGACGTAATCAACCCTAATGTGATTCTATGCTAGAAATGGCCAGAGTGAAGTTTGAGTACTTCAGAAGAGCAGCTTGGTGTTCTCTAGATTGAGGTTCCTTCCAAGGGGAAGTGATGAGTCCATGAGCCTTTCTGACATGGAAAGAGGATTGGTTCCTCCCAAGGTTAGATGTAAGTGCTGTGCCTTTCTGACATGGCGAGAGGATTTGTTCCTCCCATGGTCAGATGTAAGTGCTGTTCCTTTCTCACATGGTGAGAGGATTGGTTCCTCCCTTGGTCAGATGTAAGTGCTAGGCCTTTCTGACATGGTGGCAGGCTGGAACTCCCATGGTCAGATGTAAGTGTTGGGCCTTTCCAACATGGTGGCAGGCTTGGCCTCCCATGGCTGGATATAAGTTTTGAGACCTACATCCAACATGAAAAAGGGCTGGCTCTGTAGTGGAAATCCTTGCAGAGGCAAGGTACCACATCGAGCATGAAAAATGGCTGGTTCTGTAGTGGAAATTCTTGCAGAGGCAAGGTATTGCATCCAACATGAAAAATGGATGGCTCTATAGTGGAAATCGTTGCAGAGGCAAGGTATTGCATCCACCATGAAAAAGGGTGGCTCTATAGTGGAAATCCTTGCAGAGGCAAGGTACTGCATCCACCATGAAAAAGGGCTGGCTCTTTAACTGCACCCAACATGAAAAAGGGTTGGCTTTGTAGTGGAAGTCCTTGCAGAGGCAAGGCACTACATTCAACATGAAAAAGGGCTAGCTCTGTTGATGAATACCTACATGGAGGCTAGGCCTACATCCAACATGAAAAATGGTTGGCTCTATAGAAATTCCTATGACGAGTAGATTTGAGAGATAACACCATTTCTTGAGATAGCACAGAAGTGACATTGATGATGATCCGGTGATGAATACTTGTGTTGATGAGCTGTGTCAAGAGAAAACCTTCCTAGGGGGGAGTGTTGATGTATTTGTAACTTCAGAATGTATTCACTTGTATATCTTATATTGTATTTCATTGTACCCCGATGTTCCTATCGGGAGAATCATTAATATAATAAATTCATGTAAAGTCATTGAGGTTAACCCTCCATTGTAAGTTAGGGAAATAGTCCCCACAGTTGAGGGGTATTAGGATTATTAGACTCTCCTAAAGAAGTCGGCCCTGTAGAGTAAATGTCAAGTGGAAAACAAGTATAAATAGAGAGTGAGAATCTCTATTTGAAACACACACTCACTCAATTGTAGCGCATGAGTGAGAGAGGAGGATCTCGCACAAGTGAGAGAGAGAAGAGATGTCGGAGATCATCTTTGTGTCTTTGGGTTTTACTTTTGCCATTGGTGCTCATTCTATCTTTGAGGAAGTTGCGTGGTTTTCTCTTTTATGGTTTCCTCGAGGAAAACTATTTGTGTCTCTTGTCTCTTGTGATTATTGCTGTGCATGTTATTCTCCCAGATAAGATCCTAAGATCATATTGCTTAAATGATAAAAATATAACAATTTAGACTAACTCATATTTTGGACTATGAACTAATTAAAATCATTAACAAAATCATGTAATATATATTGAAAGTCTAGATGTATGAACTTGAAATAAAATTATGAGCCAACCATCTAACTTATAATCTAACAAAATATATAAATCAACATATATACATTAGAGTTTAAAAAAACAAACATAAAAGTTTCCTAAGGCTATACAACAAAACTAGGGCTTACAACTCCAGTACCAACAAAATCCTAGCTAGTTGACAATTTTAAAATCTATTCTAATCCCTTGTCATTTGATGACATAAAAGAAGAAATTCTAAATTTTGAACAATTTGAATTCTTAAAGCCTTCATCATCACCTTATACACCCCTCACTAGTAAAATTTCCACTAATCAATTAAAGGTTAAAGTACCATCTTCTCCACAGAATCAAACACTTTCTTTATAGATCCAACAACCTTCTCCATATATTCAACTACTTTCTTAAAAAACTATTCCAGATGTGGAAGCTCAATCTACTAATAGAATGGATGCCATAATGGTTGCTAGATATGCCCCATTAGTCTTACCTCAGCCTCTTAATGCTCTTCCCAGAAATATCTTCCTAGTTTTAATGGCCAAGGTGAAGTTGTTAGAAAATCAAGTAATACTGAGAGGGGGCAGGGGGGGGGGAGGGTGGGGTGGGTAAATCAATATTAATAAATCTATTTAAATTTTTACCACTTCAAAACAAAATCAACAATGAACACATAACACAGAACACACAATATTATCGTGGAACCCCAATTGGGAAAACTACCAATACTTCCTATTACTGCACAATTATATTTACGAATAGTTTGCAAGCACCAACTTGCTACATGCACCAACACTCGAGTTTTTCAACTACAACTGAAGGATGCACCGAAACCCTATTTACTAGCAACAATTGGAAGGAGGCTACGACCCCCTATAGGCTTGTAGCCTTCCCTTGCGCCTTCCAACCTCCCTCTTATGATAATTTGAACTCTAACTTCTGTACACCTTTAGATATCCAATTGTATGTACACAGACGCTTGTTTGAAGGTTTAAATATTTTCTTATATTCCTTCATCCGTTCCTCTTCATCTAATAGTCATGTATCTTTATTGTGACCCTTCACCGATCAACAAATCGTAAAATAACCTCTTCGTTACAAAAACTGTGAATTAGCAATGCGATAATGCATCACTTCGACTCTGATATAAATTATTTTGCAATGATCTTTCTGCATTTATCTTTACGCTTCCGCAATTACCTTTCTACACCGAATTTTTCACATTTATCTTTCCGCAAGCTATCTTTTCGCAATTAAACTTTCGCAATGATCTTTCCGCAATCGCCCTTTCTGCAATTTGTGGAAGTCCTTCCTTCCGCAATTGCAGGTGCGCCTTGGCACTTTCCTTCCGCAATTGGTGTCCTTAAATTTCCTTCCGCAATCATGATTCCACAATCACCTTCCGCAATTAACTTTTCGCAAGTGCGGATTGCATATTGTGAGTATGCATTTCCATAATTTCAAAAAACGACTTCCGCAATTATGAGGCCGCAACCTTCTTTTTGTAGTCGGGTTGTAGATTGTAGATGTGCCTTCCAAATTTTTCGAAATGGGATTCCACAATATCCTTCCACAAAATCTCTTTCCACAACTCCTGTGAATTTTCTATTGCTTGTAGAATCCTCGTCATATGTTGATCAACTATCAAGCACATAACTTCACTTTGGCGCACCAGAATGTTATATTCCGTGCACATTTACTTTGCAGATCATTTCCTGATCGTTCTTTGTTTAAATGTACCAACTGCAAACTTTGCGGTTCTGTGTTGATCTATGTTTCCAACAATGTCAATTTAATCAACAAAAGTTACAATCGAAGAACATTGTAATGTTTATTTTAGTTATGCTAACAACCAAAATATTGAAATCAGGATGTATGGATGTGAGTCTTTGTCCAAATCCAGGATGGGAAGGGGAGGAAATGGTTTATAGAATTGCCACCAAATTCTATAGATGGGATAAAAACTTTGGAAGAAGTTTGCATGAGACAATGGGGAGATACTAAAGACTATCTTTACTACATTACTGAGTTTGGAGCTTTGAAAAGAAAACAAGGTGAGACCGTTACTGATTTTACCAAACTTTTTAACAAGATGTATAGTAAGATCCTTTCAAAAATTAATCCTACTGAGAAATCTACAAAACTTACCTATGCAAATACTTTTGATGCTAAGTTCTCTTTATTACTAAGGGAAAGAAGATCCATTACTCTTGTGAATATGCAAAAAAACAACCTTGGAGGGAGAGTCAAAGTTTGATGGAAACAAATAAGCTGAGGGATAAATTAGAATATCATGGGGAGGACGAGAAAAATAAAAACGAAATGCTACCATCTAACTCAGGTGCAAAGGTAATAGATAGTAAGATGGATGAGATGACCAAACTCATTAAGAATTTATCTGCAAAAATCAATAGGCTAGAAATGGAAAATAGAACTCAAAATAGACCTACTCAAGAGAATGATAATTGAAATCCCAATTAGTTTAGAATGTCATTTAATCATAGTTTCTTTCCTAGAGATTGGAGGAATGATGAAGATAAAATAATACAACCTCCTTTTCAGAATACTATGATACATAAGGATGAATCTAATGAAATAGATGAGCTAGAGGTTGAAGACTTAGATCCAAACAATGATCAATTGGATGATATGCCTTCTTCCAATTTTTGTAACTAAGTTTGAATATCATTATGCAAAAGTTTCTGATTATCATGAAAAATATGATTTTGAACAGGTTTCATCCATCCCAGATGTTTTCCAAATAGTTCCACATAAGACTTATGGTCTCATATCTCAAATAAAGCAATCTTCACAAGACAAGCAGAAAGTAAGGAATGTTCTTGCAACGCAAGGATGAACTCTTGAGAAGAAACAAGATCAACATTGAGATAAATATAGAGTTACAGATATGGAAGAGGTAGGCATACTTTCTTCTGGTTTCAATATTGAACACGAAGCTAGAAAGATTAAAATTCCTATTCCATTGACTGAAGTCATTAAAAACTAGTCAGAGAGAGGGCCTACTCTCAAAATATTAAATCCTCTAGTTAATTCTATCACTTGAGATGTGGTTAATTTACAAGATGAAAATCCAACCGTCAGTTTTGGTCCCAAATCATTTGATCATCCAGATGATAAGCCAGACTTCCCTCCGCCATTTTATATTACTCTCATAGTTCATGATAAAATGTTACATAATTGTCTTCTAGATTTTGGTGCTTCACACAATCTTATGCCCAAGATAGTTATGGAATCTTTAGGGCTATTTGACATCAATACTTACCATGATATATATGATTTTGATTATAGAGTAGTTAAATGTGTTGGGGTTATCAAGGATCTTGTTGTTAGCCTTAAAAAGTTTCCATTGAAAAGTGTGATAACGGATGTTGTTGTAGTTGATATTGCTCCTAAATTTGGTATGATTTTGTCAAGGTCGTGGGAAAAGAGGGCAGGAGGAACATTGCACATGGATATTTTTTATGCTACAATTCTGGTATTTAGAGGGGAAAATAGGAGACTATATAGGGAGATACAACTTGCTTATTTGGTAAGTGATAATAAAAATCCTACGAATAATCCTATCTATGCAATTCAAGAAGATATGGGTTATGTATGTTACATTTAGATGATAATATCACATGTATTTTACAAGATGAAAAAGATTATATAGTTCAACATAAAATGGAGGTTCATGATTTTTTTATGGAAAATGTATTTTGATGGTTCATCATTTAAGGAGGGAGTAGGAGCAGGTATTGTACGTATTTCTTTAGGAGGTGAGATTATTTATTTGATGTATAAGGTGGAATTCCAAACAACAAATAATATTGCTGAATATGAAGCATTAATTCTTGGGCTAAGGGATGCATAGGAATTAAACATTCAACATATGACCATTTTTGGAGACTCCGAGTTAGTGGTTCAACAGGTGAAAAATGTATACCAAGTAAACCAACAGTTGTTAAAAGTCTACATGAATGAGGTATGGGATCTGGTAGATAATTGTTTCTTAGCTTTTAACATATCTTTCATCCTTAGAGATCATAATTAAACAACAAACTCATTGGATTTCGAAACAACTTACTTTAAAGTTCCAAAATTAACTCAACTCAAGTATTTGATTGAGGTAAGGTACAAACCTTCAATTCTAGATAATATCAAACATTGGAGAGTGTTCCATGATCATCAGGAGATTAAAAAGTTTTTAGAATTGACAGGTGAGTTTTCCAGTTCATTAATTGATCAAGATCAAGATGTTGAGTTTGATGAAAGTGCTTCATGTGCAAAAAATTCAATTGGAAACCACAAGATAATTGAATTAAAAGGAAATTTCATTCCCAAAGGGTTTGTCCCTCTTGAAAGATTGTTTTCAAAAGATGACACTTTATTGAATCCTACCATGTGATCTGTTATAACTACTTTGTTCTTTGGTTATTTGTCTTATTATTTTCAAGCATTGGTTTACTATGATTTTACATTTTAAGCTGGTTTTGAAAAGTTTTGGCAATCAATACATTTTGTTTGATTTAATGATTTTAATGATTTGATTATTTGATTATTTTAGTTTTAAGGTTTGTTATTTGGGCTTATTAGTTAATATTAATATCCTTAAGGTCTCAAAAACTTATAATACAGTTTATTTCAAAGTTTTAGCTTATGACTAACCTTTGCTTTTATGCCTTGGCTAAAAAATATGCAAAAGGGAGATTCCTGTAGTGCAGGGTCGGAAGTCAATGAGCAAATGCGCTAAAAGATTCTTGAACCTGTGAAATTATGGAAAATAATGGTGGTGCTTTGTAATCGAAGACAGTGGAAGAAGTTTAACACCTGTGAGGAGAGAATGATACGTGTTTAGAGCCCAATGAGCATTATGACAAGTGTATGAGAGGAGGCAAAGATTATTGAGGAGAATCATGGCTGTTTGAAATCGAAATTGGTGGAAGTTTTCGAACACTTATGATAGCGCATATTCAAAACTCAGTGATGATTATAATAGGTGTATGAGAAGCTGCAAGGATCGTGGTCATACCTGCTAGGTTTTCATTTGTTAAAGTTATTGAAGGAAGCGGTTGGAGATCGTGGCGGTTTCAGAGTAAAGTATTGAAGGTATTTGAACACTTATCGAAGATATAATGGCACATCTTCAGGAGTTCAGTTCATCATCATGAAAACTATGTAACCAGGTATTAAAATAATTGACAGAGTCGTGGTATGCATTGACATGGTGTTGGTTTTGTTGGATTATTGAAAAAATCGTAATACTGTTTGTTACGAATTTGCTTGGCTTCTAATTTCATCCTTGCAGAGAACCATTTTGAATATTTTTGAACTGGTGTAAAAAATACACAGTCTAGGGTTATAGTGCAAAAAATGAAAAAAAGTGGTAAAACTAATAGAGCCGAACCCACAGATACAAGCTGGGAAGAAATTTTTCCTGATTGTGTAGCAATGTTTCAAAGAGATGGATGGATTGATTTCTTTCAGAGAATCGATGGATTTAACCTAGAAGTGTCATATGGGTTTGCTCAGGGTTTTGATAAAGACATAGTTTCATTTGAAAGGCTTAAATTTGAATTGACCAGAGAATTGATAGTAGAAGCCACAGGCATAGCAGATGAGGGAGAGTTCTGGTTCAAGAAAACATCCTTCACCTTCAATCCAAAAGATTTCTTAGCCAGTTCATATTCAGAAGGAGCATTCAGTGATTTTGGAGTCATCTACAGGCATAAATAAGATTGCAGAACGGTCTAAAGATTTCAGCCCTGAAAGAGTTAGGTATCTAGAAGTACCCGTTGAAGAAGAAGTAGTAAAAAATGAGGAAGATGATGACCTAATTTTTAGGAAAATGAATATCCCGTGGCTGTCAGAAAAAAGATTCTACATTGTAGGAAGAAATGAGCATAGTTTCGGAAGTAGATAACTTAAAGAAGACTGTGAAGCAATGTACATACCAGATTGGTTATCTAAGTGAGACCAATGAGGGATTGGTTATGGATAATAGGAGACTAAGGGAGGATCTTGATGACACAAACACACACTACCGAGAATTAATTACTGTTTCAAAGGAAGGTTTAAAGAGAAAGAGACAGACTCAAAGCCAGTTTGAGGAATTGAACCAAAAAATTCAAAATATGACCCAACAGAATGAGAGACTGTCAAAGAATATTGAAGATTTGGAAGTAGAGAAACATAGAACTAAAAGGAATTCACATGGCTTAGAAGGGATTGCATTATTAGCTGAGGCAACCAAAAACCTATGAAGAATACTAGTGACAGGTGTCAGTTTATTTTTGTAATAGTTAATAGTTTATTTTTGAAAAGACAATGATCTTTGTAATTGTTTCGAATCTTGACCTAAAAGTTAGTTTAGTCAGTTATGTAACTATTTTTGATGAAAGAAGGATAAAAGTAGGAAATGATATAGAGGTAGGGTTCGAATTTTGACTCAAGGAGAGGCTTTTAAGCTGTGGTATCTCAAGCTAAGACTGATAACTCTTATGTAAGTTGATGTCTGTTATTGATTATATACAAACTGATAAGACATTTTACCTGTTATGCTGGTTTCATTTCTGATTTGGTTGATTACTCAACATACAACTTCATTTCTTGTTTAAAGGTTTTATTCATGCAAATGCTTGTATCTTGTGGGTGGAATCAGTATTTCATGTGTAATGTTTACGGTTTATTCAGATGTGTTTGATCCCCAGTTTATTAAACTTGTTCATGATTTAGTTATGTGTTATCTTGTTTATGTTTTACCTCCTTGCTGATAAAGTTTTAAACCAAAACCATTAAAAAACCAATTTCATTCTGTTTTCTTTTTGAGATTGTGCTAGCTTGTTCTTGTGGTAGTATAGGAACAATTTCTAGCACAAACATCTTTGGCACTGTTGCTGGGGACTAAACTGAAGGTATATATTCCTTGGGTTTTCATCGTTCAACTGATTTTGAAAGGTGAGAAAAATCGGAAAATATTTTAGACTACTTTTTCACCAAGCAGTGTCCACAGTGGCTACCAGAAGGATTGGAACCAGGAGAAAACCTACTTCACCTTTGCATCCAGGTATTTCTGATCCAGAATATATTTTGAAGGAAGCTAGGAAAATTCAGAGATCACAGTATTCTCCTTCTTTATGTACTTCTGATATTTTTGACCTAGTATTATCACCTTTTTCACATTCAGAGGAGAAAAAGAAAGTCCGTCATGGTTAATACCTTTTATACCTGTTAGCAACTTCCAAGTTTTTATTGATCCACAATCCTTTAAAAAGAAAAAAATTCAGTCTCCTGAAAAGATCCATTTGTTTCAATTCAAAGCCAGTAAAATCCCTTTTCAACCAAGTTCTAGTCTAGTAAATAAGCCTTTTCCTTCACCAAACCCTAGTGGTTCCAAAATGGCAATACATCAACCTTTAGATACGATGGATAGAATGGTAGCTGCTAGGTATGTTCCATTAGTCCTTCCTCAACCATTGAATTCCCTACCTGGAGGGGATTATTAGAAGTATTTACCTAGGTTCAATGGTCAGGGTGAGACAACAACTGAAGAACACTGGGATGCATTTTTTAGTTATGCAGACAACCAAAACATTGAAGCAAAATATGTATGGATGAGGATGTTTGCACAGAGTCTGGATGGGGAAGTTAGGAAGTGGTTCAGGGAACTATTGGAAAATTCAATCACCTTGATAGAAGAGCTACAGGATGTATTTATGAGGAAATGGGGTGACACAAAAGACCAAACTTATTATATTACAAAATTTGGAGCCTTAAGGAGGAAAAATGAGGAAACCATAGCATATTTTTCTAAAAGATTTAACAAGATGTATGGTAGGATTCTAGTAGAAATCAAACCCTCTGAAACTTCAACAAAGCTTACTTATGCTAATGCTTTCGATCATGAATTCCCTAAGAGAGAGAAGACCAGTCACCGTATTAAACATGCAGGAAGCTGCATTAGAGGTAGAATCCAATATCTTAGCTTCAAACAGACTCAAAGTGAATTCAGATCAGTGAACATATGATAGAAAAGGAAAAAAAGAAATGATTCCAACAACCTTTGGATCACAATCAGCTGGCAGTAAAATTGATGAAATGGTTAAGTTAGTTAAAATTTTAACAAAAAAACTAAATAAATTGGAATTGGAAAAGAATTCAAACAGGATTGCACAAGAAGGAGAAAGAAACCCTAACAATCCTAATCAATTTAGGCGCCAATTTGCACCTAGATTTATCCCTAGAGAACAAAGAAACAATGGTATACAGAGGGAGAGAAGAGAAAATGAAGATCAAAGAGTTCCCCCTCCTCTGTAGAATAATATGATAGATGAAGCTAAAGAGGGTGAAGATGTGCAGGATGAAGATTTAAATCAAGATATGAATTATTTTGGAGAATTATCAGCTGAAGGTTTCTTAACAAAAGATGAATATCTGAATTCTGAATTTTTTGATGCAAATGTTTACCAAACAGAAAGTGATTTGGCTTCTCATGTTTCAGCTGAGATATGTCAATCAGAACCAAGAAGGTATATTAATTTAAGGTCTGGCCCAAAGCATGTTGGAATATATTTCAGAGTGGTGTGTTCTGAACTAGTAGATGGTAGCTAGTGCTCAGTCTTAAAATTTTAATGTATTGTCATTGATGGCAATCTGCTATAAAGAGAAGGGGATCTGATGTCAAATGGATGTGGAAATCTACTGAAAAAGAGGCAGGCACGCAGGTATCAATGGAGAAAATCGAACAGTGGGAGGTGCTAGAAATTCAGACTAAATCGGAAATCGGAAAAAATATTAATCCTGTTGAGCGGGCGGGAAAAACTCTTAATAAAAAATCGGAAGATATTTACATCAGAAGCTGAATGAATTTCCCAGCCGCAACGGTGGAAAAGAAAAGGTTAAAGACGTGGGACTAAAAGACTGGTAAGCATCGGCAGTCGGAGCGCTTTTGACTTCGGACGCGGAGTTGCTTTGGTAGCCGCAACGGCGGAAGCAACAAAGACAAGTCATCCAAAGCAATCGGAAGTCATAAGATATTTACATCGGAAGCTGGATGACTTTCCCAGCTGCAACGATAGAAAAGGAAAGGTTAAAGACGCGCGCAACTAAAAGACTGATAAGCATCGGCAGTCGGAACGCTTTGGACTTCGGACGCGTAGTTGCTTTGGGAGCCGCAACGACGGAAGCATAGTGTATTTATCATCCGCAATAGTGGAAGTCCACAACTCAACAATCAGCCGACTAAGGAAAATACATTGGAGAAGAATACCGAGACTGAAGCCGATTAGCTTTCCGCAACGGCGGGGGTATAAGCAAGTAAAATTTCGATGAATTTATACAAGCAGCGGCTCAACTCCAGCATTGGACACGGTATTTTTGAAGAATCACGAGATGTCTGTCTTTCAAGCAATTGATGACCAAAACCGCAGAAGGAGATGAACAGCACATATGGCTTAATGAGTAGAGGAAGTCTCCATATTCAGAATCGAACCCAGGGCTCTTTGAACTGGAAGCAGTGGAACATGAAGAGTCTAGCACAGTGGAATGCAGAGAGTCAGGCAAGATGGGTATTCGAAGGGTCTTTCAGTTAGAGATGTTGAGAATCTATGGTATTCATGGAATGTGAATCATTTTTGTATAGATCAGCGTTCGTCCGTAACCGTTTCTGTAATGAACAGAGAGAATGAGAACCAACTGAAATATATATACATATATTATAACAAGCAAAAATAGAAGTGAGTGTTGTTTTTAGAGGAGAGTAATGGTGTACAGAGAGGGCAGAGCAGCAGAGCAGAGGAACTGAAGAATGTGCTGAACAGTTGAACAGAACAAAGGAGCAGAGAGCCGATGTTGAACAGAGCAGAGTGGTTTGGTAAGTAGAGACATATCTGTATTGTTGCTTTTTGATTCTAATGAAAATTTTAGCAAATAAGGGAGGTAGGGAGGTGCTAGGGGAGACTTTATGTCTCTTTCTGCAAGTGGGTGCTTGTAGTAATTGAATATTGGTGTCTTCAGCTAGTTGGTGCTGGGTCATAGTGAGAGTTGATTCTCTCAGCAAGTTGGTGCTTGCATTTAGAGGTTGCAGCCTCTTTGAGTCGGTGCTCAAATAAGAAGTGATGTACAGCCATTGAAGCCTTTGACATCATAAGAAGAAGAGGTATTTCCCTTATGGGTTTCCTCGTGAAATATCTGTGTATCATATATGTGATTAAATGTTGTGTTTTATGTTATTTGCTCTTATGTTTATAACTCTGAATTCATAGCAAAGATTGACTGCCATAAAGGTTATTGATTCTAAGTTAAAAGAAGTATATTGGTAACAAATCTTAACTAACTGATTCACCCCCCCTCTCAGTTAGTTTATACCTGTAACAATTGGTATCAGAGCAATGTTCCTTTTGGTTAAGGTAGATCCTGAAGAGTTAAAATGGCTAGTCAAGATGGATCAATAAACAAAGTACCCATATTTGATGGTAAAATTTTTGCTTTCTGGAAGGTTAGGATGAGAACATACTTAATGTCTCTAGGTGCTGATGTTTGGGAAGTAGTAGAGAGTGGGTATGCAAAACTTGTTTTGCTGGCATCCAAAGATGATAATCTAGAGTTTACTTTCAATGCAAAAGCAATGAAAGCTATTCTGAGTGGTCTTGCTGAAACCGAATTTGTAAAAGTAATGCATCTTGATTCTGCCAAAAAAATGTGGGATAAGCTTATTAGCAGCTATGAAGGAAATGAGAAAGTTAAAGATGCCAAGTTCCAGACTCATAGGCTAAGATTTGAACAACTGAAAATGAATGAAGATGAAAGTATTAATAAATTTTTCTTGAGAGTTGATGAGTTAGTAAATGCTATGAGAGCTCTCGGTGAAAAAATAAGTGATGATGATACCTTCCTTGTTCATAAAATCCTGAGATATCTGCCTGACAGATTCAACCCTAAAGTCTCAGCTATAGAAGAAATGAGTGATCTTAAAACATTATCTCATGACCAATTACTAGGAATTTTGACAGGCTATGAAATGAGGATTAGTAAAGACCAAAACACATCTAGAGAAGCCTCTTTTAAAGCTGAAAAGAGTACAGAGGCAGATGTGGATGAAATAGAAGCAAAATTTGTGAGAAGACTGAAAACGGGGCCAGGGAAATACGAAGGCAAACTTCCTTTCAAATGTTTTAACTGTGGTAAAATAGGACACTTTGCTGCTAAATGCCCTCATATGAGGAAAGAGCAGAGTTCTGCAGATGAAGAGAAATTTCTAAAGAAGAGGTATAGTAAAGAAAACAAGTACAAGAAGAAAAGTCTATGTGTGAATGATGATGAATCCACAGAAACTTCAGAAAGTGAATCCTCCCATGAAGACAAAGAGAATGATTTCATGCTTATGGCTGTAGAGGATCTAGAGATGAGCAGTACAGAGATGAATGATGAAGATTCCATTGTGGACATGGAGGGAGAGTTGATGAGTGCTCTAGAGGAGATTGATAGACTAAGAATAAAGAAAAGAAAACAAAAACAACTATTAATCCAGTATGAAACCAATGGAAAAGACATCTCTCTAATAAAGCTAGAGCTGGAAGAGGCAAAGAAAATTGAAGAGATTCTAAAACAATAGCTAGCTGAAAGCAAAACCAGATGTGATCATCTAGAGAAAGAAGTAGTAACTGTTAAGAAGGATTTAGAAAAATTTCAAGCCTTATATCATCATAATATCTCTAGTATCAAAGCTTCATAAGAGCTAAATAACATTCTAAACAGACAAAGGTCACCTCAGATTAAGTTTGGTCTAGGCTATGGTCAAGGAGCAAGCAGCAGTGATTCAGAAAGCAAAGAATCATCAAACTTGATTCACTTTCAAAACAGCAAGCAGGCAGAAATCCCCAGAATAATAAATGCTGAAGCATGTAAAGACAATAATGAAAATCGATCAAAGAGTGATAAAAAGCAAGAGAATACCGATCTAAATAGAAAATTGGTACAGTCAAGAGTTCATGAAAAAGAGCCATATAACAGAATCGAGTATGCAGATCAGAATTACAGTTATGAGCATCGTAACTCAATACATTACTTTTTTAGAAATCCATCGAGAGATAGGTATGCTAATTTCTTCAATGGTTATTGTTTCTATTGTTATAACTTTGGACACAGAGCTGTCAATTGTTTTTACAATTTCAGAAACATTCAGAGAAGGATGTCAAATAACAAACAGATGATACATCAATCAGCGTATAATCATATGGGTCATGTATCTCAATCAGCTGTTAAAATAAGAACGCAAAACAGAAATACTAACCCATTTTATCTTCTATACAACGAAACATAATGTTACATATGTCACAACTTTGGGCATAAAGCTACAAAATGTAACTTGAAAGAGAACAAAACAGAACCAAAGATGAAATATACAACTGAACGAAATGTATGGAGGAAGAAAGAGAGTTCTCATTGTAATCTTGTGCTCTCAGTTCAGAAATAGAAGAATCCTTGGTACATTGATAGTGGATGTTCAAAACATATGTCAGGAGATAAAGAGAAGTTTATTTCTATGTCAGAGCAGAAATCTGGGAATGTAACATTTGGAAATGATGCACCAGGAAATATCAGAGGCAAGGGAATGGTTAGTCTTAGCAATGGTAAAGGAAAGGCTCAAGATGTGTTATTTGTAGATGGGTTGAAGCACAACCTTCTCAGTGTGAGTCAAATGTGTGACAAAGGGTGTGAAATCCTGTTCACTGCTAAAGATTGTAAAATTAAAAATGTTTCCTCAGGAAAACTGGTTGCCAAAGGAATAAGAACTGAGAATAATGTGTACATTTTAAAAGAAGAAAAAGAAGAGTGTTATCTCAGCAAATATGATGAAAGCTGGATGTGGCACAGAATACTGGGACATCTACATTTTGATCATCTAATAAAACTAAAAAACAGAGCAGCAGTAAGGGACTTTCCAGAAATATCTAAACCACGTGATGAAGTGTGTAAACCTTGTCAAACGGGGAAGTTAACCAGAACACAGTTTAAGTCAAAGAGTGTTCCCTCCACAAATAAGCCTCTTCAACTAGTTCATTTGGATCTGTGTGGCCCATCAAGAAAATAAGGTACAGGTAAGGAGAACTATTTCATGCTCGTGATTGATGACTATTCTAGACTAACATGGGTTGCATTCCTTAAAGAGAAGTCTGAAGCATTTGCTAAATTTAAGATATTTAAAGCCCTGATTGAAAATTAGACTGGAAGAAAGATTAAAGCTATCAGATCTGACAAAGGAGGAGAATTCAGTTCAAGACAGTTCAAAGAATTTTATGATGAGCATGGCATTAGGAAAAAATATACAATGGCAGGAACTCCTCAGCAAAATGGAGTGGTAGAAAGACAAAACAGAACAGTCCAACAAATGGCCAGATCAATGATGAAGGAAAAGGATATTTCTCAAGGCTTCTGGGTGGAAGCTATCCATACAGCTGTGCACATTCTTAACAAAGCTCATTTGAGACCAAACAATGATAAAACACCATATCATTTATGGTTTGGAAGACCTGCAACCATTAAAAATTTCAGAGTTTTTGGGAGTAAATGCTATATCAAGAATAATGATGAAAATTTGGGCAAGTATGATGACAGAGCAGATGAAGGAATCTTTTTAGGATATGCTACAGAAAGCAAAGGCTATAGGTGTTATAACAAGAGGCTGCGTAAGATAGTAGATTGCATAGATGTGAAAGTAGATGAAGATTGTCATGGAAATATCAGTCAAAGGAATGATGAAGATTCATGTTTGGAAGATACAAATAAAGAGACAGAAGAACAGGTCCAAGAATCCCAGAAGGAAGAATCTGAATCATCAGAGTATGAGGAAGCTAAACCTGAACAACACACTGTACAATATTCTTCCAGAATGATTAGAAAAAATCACCCTGAAAGCCAAATCATTGGTGATGAGAATAAAGGTGTTCAGACTAGAAGAAATATTTTGCAGGAATCTGAACAGTCTCATATTGCTCTTCTCTCTACAATTGAGCCCCAATGTTTCAATGAAGCCAGCAAAGACAAAGACTGGGTAGGAGCCATGAATGAAGAGTTGGATCAGACTGAAAAGAATAGCACTTGGGAACTTGTTCCTAGGCCATCAGACAAGAATGTGATTGGTTCCAAATGGGTATATAAGAATAAATTAAATGAACAGGGACAGATTGTAAGGAATAAAGAAAGACTGGTTTGAAAAGGTTATGCTCAGATTGAAGGACAAGACTTCGATGAAACATTTGCTCCATTGGCAATAATGGAGGCTATCAGAATGTTTCTAGCCTATGCTTGTTACAAACGATTTAGAGTATACCAGATGGATGTCAAGTCAACATTTCTCAATGGAAATTTAGAAGAAGAAGTGTATGTGGAGCAACCTGAAGGCTTTTCACTCACAGATAAATCTGACTGTGTATGCAAACTGAAAAAGGCTTTGTATGGGTTGAAGCAAGCACCTAGAACCTGGTATGCCAGACTGGACAAATATATACAAAACAAAGGCTTCAAGAGAGGTTCTGTGGACAACAATTTATATATCAAAACTGAATGTGATGACTTGCTGATTGTATTGGTTTATGTTGATGACATCATCTTTGGCTGTACTAATAATCTTTCTGTTCAATGGTTTACTAACTCTATGAAATATGAGTTCGAAATGTCAATGATTGGTGAGTTGTCCTATTTCCTTGGTCTTCAAATTTGTCAGAAACCTGAAGGTATGTTTCTTTCTCAAGAAAAGTATCTAAATGAGATGTTAAAGAAGTTTCGAATGGAAGACTCTACACCTGTGAGTACACCCATGGTCAGTGGCTGCAAGTTGAGCAAAGATGATTCTTCACCTGAAGTG
>LPNX010849138.1:669233-680416 GCA_001517045.1 Pseudotsuga menziesii
TATTACTACATCAAGACCTGATATCATGCATGCTGTTGGGATGGTAGGAAGGTTTCAAGCTGCTCCTAAACAGAGTCATCTACTAGCTGTGAAATGTATATTCAAATACCTGAAAGGTACACTCTCTTATGGTCTGTGGTATCCCAGAAATCAGAACTTTCAGCTAATAACATATTCAGATGCAGATTGGGCTAATTGTGTAGATGAAAGAAAAAGTACAAGTGGCGGAGCATTCTTCTTGGGAGAGTCTTTGGTTGCCTGGCTAAGTAAAAAGCAAATTTCCATTTCTTTATCTACTACTGAAGCAGAGTACATAGCTGCTGCTACTTGCTGTACTCAAATTTTATGGATGGTTCAATCTCTTGTTGATCTAGACGTAAAGTATTTTGAGCCTATTCCCATTCACTGTGACAATACTAGTGCTATCAGTGTTTCCAAGAATCCTGTTCTTCATTCCAAAACTAAACACATTCCCATAAAGTACCATTTCTTGCGTGAACAAGTGGCTACTCAAGCAGTGTTGTTGCATTATATTCCTTCTACCGAACAGATTGCTTATATTTTTACTAAGCCTTTACCCATAGCTCGGTTTCAATATCTGCGTCAGAAGCTGGGTGTTCAGTCCTTGCCTCAGTAACTCATGCATTGTGTTAGGGGGAGTCTGTGTTTATTGTATATCTTATTTTTGGTTACATCATGGAATGGTAGTTCGTTTTCTTAGTGCATCTTGTTAGGGGAGACTAGTCATCAGACATACCGTATCTGCCCAGGTTTATCCTTTGTCCTTGATGTCAAAGGGGGAGAAATGCGACCAGTTGAATGAGATATTGCCATCAATGTCAAAGGGGGAGATTGTTGGAATATCTTTCAGAGTGGTGTGTTCTGAACTAGTAGATGGTAGCTAGTGCTCAGTCTTAAAGTTTTAATGTATTGTCATTGATGGCAATCTCCTATAAAGAGAAGGGGATCTGATGTCAAATGGATGTGGAAATCTACTGAAAAAGAGGCAGGCACGCAGGTATCAATCGAGAAAATCGAACAGTGGGAGGTGCTAGAAATTCAGACTAAATCAGAAATCGGAAAAACTCTTAATCCTGTTAAGCGAGCAGGAAAAACTCTTAATCAGAAATCAGAAGATATTTACATCGGAAGCTGAATGAATTTCCAAGCTGCAACGACGGAAAAGCAAAGGTTAAAGACGTGCGACTAAAAGACTGATAAGCATCGGCAGTCGGAGCACTTTTGACTTCAGATGCGGAGTTGCTTCGGGTAGCCGCAACAACGGAAGCAACAAAGACAAGTCATCCAAAGCAATCGGAAGTCAGAAGATATTTACATCGGAAGCTGAATGACTTTCCCAGCCACAACGGCGGAAAAGGAAAGGTTAAAGACGCGTGTGACTAAAATACTGATAAGCATCGGCAGTCGGAACGCTTTGGACTTCGGACACGTAGTTGCTTTGGGAGCCGCAACGACGGAAGCATAGTGTATTTCTCATCCGCAACAGTGGAAGTCCACAACTCAACAATCAACCGACTAAGGCAAATACATCGGAGAAGAATACCGAGACTGAAGCCGATTAGCTTTCCGCAACGACGGGGGTATAAGCAAGTAAACTTCCGATGAATTTATACAAGCAGCGGCTCAACTCCAGCATTGGACACGGTCTTTCTGAAGAATCACGATATGTCTATCTTTCAAGCAATTGATGACCAAAACCGCAGAAGGAGATGAACAACACAGATGGCTTAATGAGCAGAGGAAGTCTCCATATTCAGAATCGAGCCCAGGGCTCTTTGAACTGGAAGAAGTGGAACATGAAGAGTCTAGCACAGTGGAATGCAGAGAGTCAGGAAAGCTGGGTATTCGAAGGGTCTTTCAGTTAGAGATGTTGAGAATCTATGGTATTTGTGGAATGTGAATCGTTTTTGTACAGAGCAGCGTTCGTCCGTAACTGTTTCTGTAATGAACGAAGAGAATGAGAACCAACTGAAATTTATATATATATATTATAGAAAGTAGAAATGTTGTTGAGCTATTTTTAGAGGAGAGTAATGGTGTGCAGAGAGGGCAGAGCAGTAGAGCAGAGGAACTGAATAATGTGCTAAACAGTTGAACAGAACAAAGGAACAGAGAGCCGATGTTGAACAGAGCAGAGTGGTTTGGTAAGCAGAGACATATCTGTATTGTTGCATTTTGATTCTATTTGAAAGTCTAGCAAATAAGGGAGGTAGGGAGGTGCTAGGGGAGACTTTATGTCTCTGTCTGTAAGTGGGTGCTTGTAGTAATTGAAGATTGGTGTCTTCAGCCAGTTGGTGCTGAGTCACAGTGAGAGTTGATGCTCTCAGCAAGTTGGCGCTTGCATTTAGAGGTTGCAGCCTCTTTGAGTCGGTGCTCAAATAAGAAGTGATGTACAGCCATTGAAGCCTTTGACATCATAAGAAGAAGAGGTTTTTCCCTCATGGGTTTCCTCGTGAAATATCTGTGTATCATATATGTGATTAAATGTTGTGATTGAATGCTGTGTTTTATGTTATCTGCTCTTATGTTTATAACTCTGAATTCATAGCAAAGATTGACTGCCATAAAGGTTATTGATTCTAAGTTAAATGAAGTATATTGGTAACAAATCTTAACTAACTGATTCACCCCCCCTCTCAGTTAGTTTATACCTGTAACATAGCAGGTATCTCAGATTCCAAAGAAGAAAACAGATTCATCTCCTAAACAATCATCTAGTCAAGCACATGATAAGAGAATAGATCAGGGTGAGTCAGATAAGACTGCCGAAATTGAAGAGGTAAACAGGAATGTGCAGATATTAAATTTTGAAAATGAATTGTGTAAAATCAAAATTCTAGTCCCCTTTACTGTGTTAATGAAGAATCCATGCTATAGAAATCCAATTCTCAAGATGATAGGTTTAACTGCTAACCAAATACCCTCAGATACTGTGAATTTACAAGAAGAACATCCTAAAATTTTTATTGGTTCTGCCTTAGCTGATAAAACTGAAAGTGATTCAAACTCATCTCCACCTTTCTATATAACATTGACTATTCATGATCAGATGATTCATAATTGTTTACTTGATTCTTGTGCTTCTCACAATTTGACGCCTAAAGCAGTCATGGAGGCTTTGGGTTTAAGTATCACAAAACCCTATCAGGATTTATATGCATTTGATTCTAGAGTTGTTAAATGTTTGGGAGTAATTAAGGATATGGTGGTTAATTTGACTTAGTTACCCATGAAAAGTGTCATCATGGATGTGGTGGTGGCATAATATTACTCCTAAGTTCGGAATGTTACTTTCAATATCTTGGGCTAAGAAGGTGGGGGGTACTTTACAAATGGATTTATCATATGCAACAATCCCTATTTTTGGAGGGGAGAATAGGAGATTGTATAGAGAATTACAGTATGCTTAGATTGTCACTGATGACAAGAACCCAACAAATCATCTACTTTATGATGTAGAAAAGGATTTGGGCTGTTGCATGTTGCATTTTAGTGATGACATTTCAACTGGTACGTTACAGGCTGAGAAGAAAAAACTAGTCAAGCATTCTATTGAACAAAAGGATGAGTTGTGGAAAATGTATTTTGATGGCTCTTCATCCAAAGAAGGAGCAGGAGTAGGTATTGTTTTGGTTTCCCCTGGTGGTGAGTTGATTATTTTTATGTATCAGTTGGAGTTTGTAACTACAAACAATACATTAGAGTATGAGGCATTGATACTGGGTTTAAAGGCTGCAAAAGACTTGGGCATTTAGCAAATTTCTGTTTATGGCGACTCCAAATTAGTTGTACAGCAGGTAAGGGATAAATATCAAGTAAAGAAGGATTTGTTGAAAGTATATAGAAATGAGGTATGGGACATGATTTATAACTTCTTTATCGCATTTAATATTTCATTTATTGCCATAGATCATAATCAGATAGTTGATTCACTTGCTTTAGCAGCCACTCATTTTAGAATTCCGAAACAAACTCAGTTAAAGTATCCGATTGAAGTTAGATACAGACCTTTAGTACTAGATAATACCAAGCAATGGAGGGTTTTGGAAGATGACATAGAAATAAAGAAAATTTTCAAATTGACAGGTGAGTTTTCTAATTTGTTGATTGATCAAGACAAGGATGAGGAAGTTGAAGAGGTTGATGAATATTCAGAAAATGAGATTGATGGACATAAAATTATTGAATTGAAGGGTAATTTTATTCCCAAAGGTTTGGTCCCCATTGAAAGAATTTTTTCAAAAGATGATACTCCATTGAAATCAACAATGCAATATTCAGAAGAGAATGTTTTAGACTGTGATATTGGCACAGTAGAGCAGCCTAGAATGGTGAAGATTTCAAAATATCTTTCAGTTGAGCAAAGAAATAGGTACATTAAATTATTGAAGGAATATGTTGATGTCTTTTCTTGTGTCTTATGAGGACTTAAAAACTTATGACACCAATATTATTCAACATAAAGTTTCTTTAAATCCTAATGTAAAACATTTCAGAAATAAATTAAGAAGAATAAATCCTGCTTTATTTCCAGTCATAGAGAAGGTGGTTAAGAAATTGTTGGATGCAAAAATCATTGTTCCACTTAGATACTCATCTTGGGTGGATAATCTAGTTCTAGTAAGGAAAAAGAATGGAGAGATAAGATTGTGTGTGGACTTTCATAATTTAAATAGATCTTCAATAAATATAATGACCCTTTTCCCAATATGGAGCAAGTTTTGCAGCAGGTAGTGGGTGCTCAGAGAATGTCAATGGTGGATGGATTCTAAGGATAAAATCAGATTGCTATGCACCTAGATGACAGGGAGAAGAAAATTTTTACCACTCCTTGGGGTACCTTCATGTATGCCAAGATTCCATTTGGTTTGATGAATGCTGGTGCAGCATTTCAAAGAGCTATGGATATATGATTTGTTGGGGAAAAGGGAAAATTTGTTGTGATTTATTTGGATGACATTATAGTGTCTTCACAGTCTGATGAAGAACATGTAAAACACCTCAAACAAACCTTTTTGAAATGCAGGAAATATGCACTGTCATTAAATCCAAAGAAGTCACATTTTACTGTTCAGGAGGGAAAGCTTTTGGGACTTTTGGTTTCAGCATATGGAATAAGAATAGATCCCGGGAGAGTCGAAGCCATTTTAAAAATTAGTTTTCCTAGAAGTAAGAAGGATGTTCAGTGATTTATTGGGAAGATTAATTTTCTAAAATGGTTTATACCAGATTTTGTTGAAACTATAAAGCATATAACAACTATGTTAAAGAAATATCAAGAGGTGAAGTGGACAACATAGGCTAGAACCTCATTTGAAAAGATAAAACAAGCCCTTACAGAAGCACCAGTGTTGGTGAGTCCAGATTTTTGAAAATATTTTCTGACTTTTTCTTTTGCATCATAGGACACAATAACTTGTGTTTTGTTACAGAAAAACGCAGAAGGACTAGAGAGGCCTATTGTTTTCTTTAGTAAGACTCTCAGGGATTCAAAATTGAAGTATAGTACTTTGGAAAAACAATCATATTCACTGGTAAAGGCATTGAAATTTTTTAGAATTTATATTTTACATTCAAAGATCATTGCCTATGTTCCTAATGCTGCTATAAAAGACATTTTAACTCAGCCAAACTCTGAAGGAAAGAGGAGAAAGTGGATTACCAAGATTATGGAGTATGATGTGGAAATCAAGCCTACTAAGCTTGTGAAAGGACAAGGTTTAGAAAAATTGTTGGCTGACTCAAATTGTGAAGCTCTTGGTCTTGATTTAATGGCAAAACAATCAATACAAGAAGAATTTCAAGCAGGGAAAGACAAAGAAAATATTATGGACATGCATACAGACTCAGTATGGTATGCTGACATTGTTCATTTCTTATTGTATTTACAGTGTCCTGAATATCTAGACAAAACCGAAGTTATATCACTGAAATTGAAGGCCACTAAATACTGTTTAATACATCAACGGTTACTTTGGAAGGATCTAGGAGGAGTATTGATTAATTGTTTAGACAAGACAGAGATTGAAGAAGTCATTTCAGAATCACATGAGGGTGCTTGTGGAGGTCATAAATATTGGAAGGCTACTGCTTATAAAATATCGAGGTCTGGATACTATTGGCCTTCTCTGTTTTTTGATGTATATCTGTAGGTTAGAGCTTGTGTTCCATGCCAAAAGTTTGCTGGTAAACAAAAACTTGTGTCCTTACAATTGAATCCCATTGCAGTTAATGCTCCTTTTCAGCAGTGGGGCTTAGACTTTATTGGTGAAATAAATCCTGTTTCTTCTGGTCAACATATATAGATACTTACAGCCACTGATTTTTTCACAAAACAGGTGGAGGCCATTCCTATAAGGAATCCAACTGATAAGGTGATAATCGATTTTATCCAGGAGAATATTTTAAGTAGATTTGGGTGCCCTAAGAAATTGCGGACTGATAATGCTAAAGCCTTCAAATATAAAGCTATGGTTACCTTCCGTGAACAAAATGGAATTGTTCTGAAGCATTCTACATTGTATTACCCTCAGGGTAATGGGTTGACAGAATCAACCAATAAGAACATTATTCAGAGCATTAGAAAGTTGTTAATTTAGAATAAAAGGTCATGGGATTCAATGTTAAAATATGCACTTTGGGTAGACAAGATATCTACTAAGAAGGCAATTGGTTCTTCTCCTTTTCAGTTAGTATATGGCACTGATGCTGTATTTCTAGTTCAGCTAGGTATTCCAATAATGAAATTCTTTCAAGATAGTTTGGAGGAATCTAATGATATTCAAAGGAGAATCTTTTCACTGATTGAGTTACAACAGGAACATGAATCTATAGAAGAAAAGGCTCAAATGTACAGTGTTTGTGCCAGAAATTGTTTCCAGGCCACAAAGAAACAAGCCAACACAATCTCAAATATTCAATCAAACAAAACTAGCTTTTACGATTTTAAAAGGTTTTTTTTGGTTGTAAAATTTGGTGACTAAAGGGAATACATTCATAAGCCAAGCAGGAACTAAATCATAAGTAAATAAGAACAAAGATGCATAATATAATCACCAATATCCAACAGAACATGACATTGAAGTTCATTCACAACTGACAAGCATTACCAGCATACAAACCATAAACCAATAATGAATTTATCAATCATGTAACTAAACAAGTTAAAAATGAAGCCAAAACATAGACTGAAGGGTGGAAAGGATCATATATTTCATAATTCTGTTCATCAAATACACATGAGATTTTAAGTACTTAGCTCATCAATAAGTCCAAAAGACCTCCTTAAGCCATCCAAAAATCAAACCCCTTGTTCTCTTTCTCATCTTCCTAAATACTGTTTCTCAAAAAATCAGTTAGGGTCTAAACCCTAACTGTCTTTTGCCTACTCATCGATGGGATAATGTCAAAATTATAATTTACAAAATAAAGTTTTTCTCAAAAAACATAAAAAGTAACTGCCTAACTAAAGTATTTCTAAAAAAACATAACAAGTAACTGCCTAACTGAAAATACTCAAAGGTCCTTGGCAGCTTCTGCCAATAAGGCTATTCCATCCAAGGCTTGGGCCTTTTTCTTTGCTTTTTGCTATTCAGATTCCATCTTTCTCATTCTTTTAGTAAGTTCTTCATTCTGCTGCTGTAAGCCTCTGACAGTCTGCTTCAATTCTGCACATTTTAAATCTGTGTCTCTTGTCCTTTTCAGGGCCTCCTTGGAGACTGCAGTAAGCTCTTGATAATGATCATTCACTTCTTGTAAATCCTCCCTGAGTCTTCTGTTAGCTAGGATCAAACCATCATTGGTTTCTTACATGTATTCCATTTGATGCTTATATTGTTTGATGGTTCTTTGCAGGTTCTCCTTTTCTGAGTCAAAGGCTTTGCCTACTGCTTTATTCTGTTGCTCACTAGGTAGCCATGGGATGTTCATTTTTATGAAAATGTCTTCATCCTCTGGCAACATCTCTGAAGACACACCATGAACACTAGGGTTTTCCTGATTAACTGTTTCAATAGGTGCAATTTCATCCATCAACAACTGGTCTTCAGAATAAGAAACTTCAGTTTCCTTTTTCTGCTGTTCCTTCAACATTTCACCTTTTAATTCCAAAAATACAGCAGATAGCTTGGTTTTGGTGAGGTTGGACTCTTCTACTGTCTTCAATGGATTTTTATCTGAAGAATCATCATCAAGTACAGTTACCTCCTTTGTATTTAACCTAGGGTTTAATAGCCTTTTCATATTCAGCCTCAACTTATTTCTTGGCCTCGTTTTGGGTCTCCATGTTGAGGCAAGCTCTCCCATCATCTTCAAACTTTTTCCTTGATGTCTAACTGTGGAAAACTCCATATCTTTAACCTTAATCTTCTTTTTCTTTGGCCTCACTGTGCTATCTTCTTGACTGGAGAATTCCCTGTATGTACCAACCCTAGTTTCAGCCTTGACTGTCAACTCATCTCCCTCTAGCAAATATCCTTCATCTTTAGATAAAATAGTAATAGGGATTCTTTGTTGGACCTTGGCATCCTCTTCCTCCACTGCAACTTTCTCTGTGTCAACAATTTTCTCATCTATGAGATTTTCTGCTGGTGCCCTATTTTGCACAGGCTGATCTTCCTTTTTTATAAACAACGAACTTTTGCCCTTATTATCAGCTGAAGGTTGCTGCGGTTCATAGTCTCCCTTTGAAGGCTCTGTCACCTCTTCAAGTTTAACACCTTTTTTATCCTTAGACTTGACTTTTTGACCTAGTTTTCTAATTAGGGTTTGCCCCTTGTCCACATGTTTTTTGGTTGGCTGCTCTTCCTGCTTAATTTGGAATCCAGACCAAAAGAGGAAATAGTCCCATGTTTTTCCTTCTTTTTGCAAAACAGTGTTGATAATCAACTTGATCAATCCATGATGGAAAATGGACTGTGCTGTGTGGTCTTGACGCTCTTTAATCCTACCTGCCATTTTCTGCAAACTCTTCAACAAGAAGAAGGGAAGACTCATCCTTGCTTCACCAGCCAGGTGCTGTAAGAACCTGAAATGATACTTATAAACAAAAGCATACCTCCCTTCACAGGTAATGTAGCTTTGTAGGACTTTAATGGGCTCCACCCATTCATCTCTGAAATTCTGGATGAGCACTCCCTTGCTCCAGTCTGGAATAATGCCAGGTAAAAGATACCTTTGGGCATTGAAGGTAAAATGCACCTTTTTGAACCACAACTCTCCTTCATTTCTGACTCCTATAGCTTCAGCAACCAACTACACAGTCAACTTAAACTTTAGAGTATCAAATGCTACCATGTCTTGGTTATAACATTGGGAAAACTTATGAGAGACCTTGGTGTTATAGCCATCAATCTTTTTAAATAAATCCAACCATCCAAAATTTTGGAAGAGCTCTGCATAACCTGGAAACTGGTCAATCCAATTCAGCTCAGTGGGCTCAGCCCTGTTGGTCTTCCCACTTTTTGCCATCTGCTTTCAATGGCTGAATGCTGTTTCTGTATGCTTTTAAAAGCCTGTCAATGTCCTAACAGCCCTTTCTTTCTCAAGCTTTCAGAGTTTTGACAATCCGTTCTATTTTATATGTAGAAAATGTTTTACACTAATATTGGGTAATTTAGGTCAACAGAGTGCTGAAAATCCTTTCACAGAGCTGCTGCTGAATTTAACTAACATCCAAAATATTCATTTCGATGTCAGACCATCTTTAGAATGCATGGAAACATCTGTGTGTTGTGATTCTGCACAAATAGCACTCTTGGCTCCTTCTAATGCCACTAATGAGCTATCTCCTTGCAATAGGGATTCTGCATTAATGCTCTCAATCGCTTGCTTCTTAGATTCAAATTGTGATTGTTTAACTAGGGGGTGAGATGATATGAGAGCAGTCTTATGTATGTTTAACCTTCTACTTCAACTTGCATTCAACACAAAACCAATCAGCCTCTAGCACATACTTAGACAAGGCTTGCATGCAATTGACATGTTTAGCTAACTCAGTGCATTGCTTACACGTAACAAGTAAATCTGTGAACTCTAGTTGCCATAAAACAGTACAGACCTTCACCCTACCATATTCGCAGGTATTGACAGGGAAATTGTTCAATGTAACAGTTGTTTTTCAACCTATCACTTGCTAAAACACATAAAAACCTTTAAGGCTGATATCTGATCGTTGAGAGCTTGTTAACAACATGAATTAAGGCTTTCTTTAATCATTTTTAACATAACCAGCCTTAATGAAAAACCCCCAATTTGGCAGCCACGACCAAGTTTACGCAGAATACCTCATTCCCAAACTGCTGCAGATGTTTAAAATTAATCCTTGGACTATCTGACTGTTGAATTTAACTGGCCAAGTGTCGTCAAGCCTTCAATTTGCTTCCAACTGGTGCGTTGAGAAAACCCTAAATTCCCTCTGTAACTGCAAATTCTGAATTTTTAGCAGTTGTCTTTGCTCCACTTCGCCTCCATCTTTGTAATGCATATGTGGAAAACTTCTTTCCCATCAATCTAGGTTTGTTCCTCGATTTGTCATCATTCGCCCAACTTTAACTGCTGATCGCCATGATCTCTTTCACGTCACAGACCACACCTGTTTGCATGATCATTTATGATGAAACACATATCAAAACCCTTTAGACATGTGATTAGTCATCCGAAAATCGAAATCATGAGAGAATTTGGCTTTAAAATCGACGATTTTAGCGCCCACGATATTCTTGTAGCGCCGCAGTGTAAAATTTTGGCCTTTACGCTACAAGAATATTTTAAAACCAAATTTGGTGTTTTTTTAGTCATTAATTCCATTTTGAATGAGGTTTTTATGTTAAAATTTGATCATGGTGTTATTTGTGAACCAATTAATCCACATAATGTCCTATAGAACACTTCAAAACCATAAGAAGAAGAAACCTAATGAAAACCTAAAGCAAAAATCAAAATTTCATTTAAAACCAAAAATTTTCTAAAGTAAGCAAATGAGCAAACTTAAAGTAAAAATCACAAGCAAAAATATAAAACTAAAGGAAACAAGTTCATGACTTAACATCTGGCTCCAGCTGCAGGATGAATTCCTCCCTGTGAGGCTTCAAGAACCTGTAGACCAGTGCCTTCTTTTCTGCTACCTACTAGTCTGCAAAATTTCCATTGGGTTATGGAGTCCT